>ML777157.1:541197-587765 GCA_009831015.1 Picea engelmannii
TGATGGTTTATTTGCTGCAAGTTGTGTTTCTGTGTATTTGTTTAAAGTACATATTTAACCATCTAAAAGAACAATTCCTCACACATAAACATTTACAAGAAGATGCATGAACTTAACACATAATTTTATCTTGCATATTTATACACATGAAGCAAGGTCTTGTAAAGTTTATTTTAATGAAGTAGAGGGTACTTGCATAGCATAACAAGTCAGCCTTCTATTTTCAAATCAACGTAGTCCTTCCTTGATCATGCAAAGGAATAATATGGACTTGAGATGCTTGAAGTGATTTCCATGTGTCAGTTAGCATCAATCTAACATTCACTCACAGGTGTGTACTTGTGTTGAACTATCCTGGTGTGTTCTTTGTCCTAGTCATGGTGATTTGACAAGGAATGATAAAGACTCAAGTTGCTATATGTTATTACATGCAGACCTGGAGTGAGACTCATCTCAGAGAGAGTCAATTGGCTCAAAAGGGAGAGCCACAAAAGGATTTTATCCTCAGTTCAGGTGGGAGAGAGATGTCTCCCAAGACTTACATACAAGTGTCATGAGTCTAGGGTGAAGTTTGTATACTTCAGAGACAAGCTTGGCATGATGCAGAATGTCTCCCTTGTTGAGAGGGAGTGTTGATGTTTGGGAAACATTGGGAAGACATTCTCTTAGAAAAATAATCAATAATATAATTATTGATTATTAAATATCATATATAATAAGTAAATGATAATAATAAATAGTTACTGATTATTTAAGGGACACATCCTTTCATGGATGGTCACCATATGTTCCCTATATATGGAACACTCATCATTGTAATAATATATCGATTATATCTCATATGAAGAAAAACAACAATTGATGGCATTGGGGATTTGAGTGGGGATTGGAATTTGGGGAGTAGTTGGTGTATTCATTCTTTAGGGGAGAGAGAGAGACGGTGGGTGTTCGGTCTACCACCTAACAAACCAAAATTGTTTTATGGAGTGTATCGATTCTCGACTTAGAGAGATAGACAATGGGTGTTGATTCTAGTTTGCGATGAATAAAATGGTCATGTAACTACTAAATAATATCTATGTTATACTCAAAATAATGAGATAGAGAAAAGAGTGACAAAAATGGGAGTAAAAAAATGAAAAAACATATTGCTATAAAAAATAATGTACATGTGAAATTGGATGTAAATCTACAACAATCTTCATTTTATAATTGAAATAATACATAAATACACAAATGTTATAAATGATTGATCTATATTATTAGGAATAAATATTTGATCATTTGCACTAAAAAAATCCACATTAATTTCATTAGCTTATAATATGATATATTATACTTGATAGGATTATCAAATTTCTAATCATAATTTTGAATCAAAGTTTGATAGGATTATCAAATTTCTAATCATACATATTTTTAAATAATGTCAATATTAATTTTCAGCATTTATTTAAAGATGATCTTACACATCATTCTAACATATATTGAGCACTACATCAAGATTAAAAAGAATTAAAACTGAAATAATTATAATCAAGTTTAAAGAGAAGTAAAATTAAAATAAGTTTAATTATTGCATCGAAGAAACATACATTTTCATTAATATTTAAAACATAGTACAATAAAGATGATAGACGACACTTCCAATTTACACACGTGATATTTATATATTAAAAATGAGGACTATGAATTACTGCCTCAAGCATTCTTTCTTTGTTGACAATCAAGGTGCCAATGTTCATGACCACCCATGTTTCCTCTCTTTATTATTTCATAATTATGGTAGGACATTAGAAGGTCCTCCTTCCATGATGGTTTTTCCAATACCCACCTTCTTTCATACAACATGCATTTCTTCAATGCATTCAATCAATGTGTTGCTTATGATCACTCTTGTTCCCAATCATTCCCAATTGGTCAATGCATTCATGATACATTTGTTTATGAATTTATTGCAAGGACTTCAATCATCCTTGACTGCCAAAGGTTATTCCCTCTATCATTCATATTCTTTTCCTAAATCTTACCCTTCTTGGGTGTCAATGACATACAACAACCAATTAAATTCACATGCATATCATCAAGATATAAAATATTTCAGAAGGAATTCTTACCCAATCACTTTCAAACCTCAGGATACATAGGAATGAATTCTTTATACTTGTTCTATCTACCAACACCCTCTCTGATATTACCTCATCAATGGTGCTTCATGGGGGCTTCTAAAGTCCCTTTATCAATCTTTTCTATCAACCTTCTTGTATTTATCCTCTACCTAAGGTTTTCCACCATTGGCAGTTGTCCTTCCCCAACAACTCTAATTCTTTTCCTAGACACAACATGCATCTTCACATTTAAAATTATATCAGTTGTTATGTGAAATAAATTGCATGTACCATAGCATTCAAATCAACAAAACATTTTTCAGGTATGTTCTAGCATATCTGCATGCACTCTATCAGATTACTCCTCAATGTGTTTACTACTGCAATAAAAATCAAAATTTTGGTTGTCTCTACAGTCATACATATATCATTCTTCTCATGTCTTAAGCATTCATAAACAACAACAATTTTCTCATCCTAGAGAAACACAATAAACAACAAGAAAGGATTCAAGGGATTCTCCCCTTTTCCAACTCCTTTGCACAATCAGGACTTTCATTTCAACTGAAAAATTCAAAAGCTTCTATGCCTTTGCATAACATGTCTTTAACCAAGAATATTCATTTAAATATATTTAACAATTTCCTTTTTTTTCCAGCTTTCACAACTATTCTTTTAAGGCATACAACTCTCCTAGAAAAATTAGAGTTTTAGAATGAGCAAATTGTTCCTCCTTTTCTCCTTATTTTCTTTTGCAATCTATCCCTTTTGGGATTTTCCTGCTCTATTCCTTGAGTAGTTTCAACAAAGTTTCATCTTTACCTTTCCTAGATGTAATAACATACTTCAACATTGGGATTAACTCATAATTCAATTATGAGTAAGTCCATTCCGCAAATACACCAAACAAAGTCAAGATTATTAAGGTCATGTCATTTGAAATTATTCCACTCATGCACTATGTTTTAAAATGTAATCCATGATTCTTATACAAACAATTTTTTCATTCCATTGTCTAATTCTTCAACATTCATTAATGTTATGACTCTTTTCTCCTAACAAATTTCTTTACTCAGTTCCTCCAAATGGAACATCTTCAACATGAAACTTTCCTTGTTGCATATTCTTCACTATCTAAATTAGTCTCAACCCTGAGTCAGTCTCAACTTCATTATTTCAAAATTTAACCAATATTCCATAAGGAATATAAACATGCATCCTTATTATGCATTCCAATACACATTCAAACATGTATCTTTATGTTATCAACTTGCTTTCAAATTGTTCTTCCATGCACTTAATCACATGCATTAGCATGATGTGTGCATCCACCATAGGCACACTTTATAGTTTCACTTGTGTATCTATTTAAAATTATTTAACTCATGATTTTTCACAATCATTTACATGCATTTTTTAGAGGCATATTAATTTTTCCTTCTATCATAATAACATAGCATTCTTTCTCATTCACTCTTTCAACAATTTACACCAGTTCTTTCTAAGGAATGGAGTACACCCTCCTCAAGCTAGTATTCAAACAAAACATTATGAACTCTTCAAAACATAGTCAACTATGTATCCATAGAATTATCCAATCCTTGCAAGTACACATCTTTCCTCACAACTCACTAATTCATATATACATTCATACTAGGAAACCCTATAATGCATTCAATCCATGCATTCAAGCATATACATACATACATACATATTCAACTTGCAAGTTCACTGCTTGCACCTTTTTCCATGTCATTCACAAAAACTGACATTTTTGACTTATTGTTAGCCCTTCTTGAGATCTTATAGCCACTTATGTGACAAGTCTCATAGGGATTATGTTTCCCTCTTTACATGGAAACAAACAGTAAGAGATCACTCTTTTCCAACTGCTATAAAATCATCCCACACATCAAAAAATAGAAATAGGTAATTACATCATTACCCAAGGCATCAAGATAACAATGCCAACTTCTCTTCATGCCTTAAATATTTCTTGGTCAATAGACCTTTAGCAAGGGATTCCTTTCCTAGATTCCCTCTTATTGTTTCTTGAGCATATCCAACCATACTTGTATGGCTATCATCCACATCTGGATGTTATCTAATTCATTATCCTTTAGGAGAATGCCCCATCATTATCTTTACTAGATTCTGGATTGGTACTTTACTGATCCTTTGCCTTATCTTCATAAGGCTATAAACAATAACATAATCAACATTCTCATTCATGTTGTTAGTCGTTATACTATTATTGAATCATCTTTGTCCAAAATGATTCCTGACTTTCCTATACCTCACAACCAGTAACAGACTATTCCAAGTCGGTAGACACATTATATACATGCTCATTCATTTCCATATGCATTACAACATATCCTTGTGCACCAAGAATTTTACCCATGCCTATAGTGCATATGTATTCCAACTACCTATCTTCGGCATTCATATTCATAGACTTGCATTCAGGTTAATAGGCCTATACATTTTCTTGTTACATCCATGAGGTCATAAACTAGCTCATATGTTCATGTCATTTCACCTCTTTTATCAGGACTATAATTAGTTTAAAGAACTCCTTTTCCTTTTCTTAACTAGGTTATTTCAGAAACAAGTTTAATTTATTACATGTCAAGTAAAATGACCTTACAGATTTTCCCATCATTCCTCTAAACATGTGGAAATATCTATACATGGATTAGCCTTTATATAAACAACAATCATAATTTCCATAGCTCCAAACGCCCATACTTACAGGAAACATTACAATCATTAGTTCATTCATTCTTTGAACTTAAACAACCCTTAACATGATTTTTCCATTTAATCCATTCACATTCATCCATTAATGATTATAATCATATTCTCACTCATGTAGGATTAGTAGTCAATCCTTCAAGCAACAACAAAGCTCTTTTGTTGCAATAAATCCCCAAAACAAGATTTCAATATGCAGTCCTTTTTCTCAAGGGACTTGTGCAGATAGTAAACAAACTTTTAATGCGGAGAAATATTTTTGATATGCTTATATTAGCCTTGATATACCCATCATGTGACTACTCTCTGGCCTAATGTTTGAAATTTTCTTCGATACTAGTTTCTAAGGAACCCGACCCCCTAACCTCTCTTAGGCTAGTGGGGTGTCAAAATTTCAGTATTCTTTCCCCGAAAACCAGATTTCCTCATGACCACTGAAATCCAATTATGGATTCATAATCTTGTTCTGCTCATCGATAGATTTCCAACGGTTGTCACCATGCTCAAAACTGAGCTCTGGATCAAAAGTTACAACCTCTTAAAATTTTCAGGCCTTCATTGGCCACGATTACCACACCGCCACATGGAACCCATGTGGCTCCATGTCATATGTGTCCTCCGATGTGGTACTGATGAGTCAAAACACATCACATTCTAGTGTTGACATGGATGCTAACGTATCATAGGCCATCTAACTCACCAGGCCCTCAGCTTATCGACCCCCAACCAAACCAAATTGTTTCACTTTATAACCATCCTCTCATACCTGATTCTCTGGGTTATCAACCCACTAGGGTACCGGGATATCGATCTTCGAGTAAAACAAACTTTACCACTTTTTAACTCTAATTCCTGATCTGGTGTACTAGTTGTCATATCAGACATGTGGCACTTCCACAACCTACCACCTGGCACTCATAATGTGTAATGAACCACTACCTCAAAATTCCAAATCACCTTAACACATGCATGATCACCACTTGACACATGGACCTCCCACATGGCCTGACACAACCATACACGTCATCATGGACCACTGGGGCTCATCCAAATAACCAACGACACTTGTATACTTCCTAATGGCTTGATTTTGTCACTCGAAGTCAATAGCAAGTGCTCTCCCTCGCATATGAGTTAATGAGGGAAACTTGAATCTTACGCTATAAATTTTCCCCATCGGGGTACCAGGACACCAGGCCATCGTCCCCTCATATTTTCGCACCAATATCCCATACCTATGATCTCTTGATCTCTAGTACTTGGAACCTTGTCCATCCCGGAAATTTTCCACCATAGGCCTGTCGACATATCGGGGCATCAAGACATCGACTTCCTAATGACACCATGAAAATAAAACTCCCCGATGGTCCGAGGTATGATTAAATTCTTATGATTAAGATCAATGGTGGTGTTTTTTCTACCCTCAAATCCATCGGTCAAAGATGAGGGACATCCATCCAAAGGTATCTCACCTGATAAAGGTCCCACCAGACTCATTGACCAACTACGAGATGACACATGTCATCCTATGACACATTGGCTACCACCCTGGAACGTCACATCACCATGATGTCACCCTCTCATTCATAAGCAAGGTCTTGGAATCCCCTTGCAGGAGCCTTGCCCACTGGGTATTGTATTATCTCAAGGTCATAAGGGCTGCCACACAAGACCTCCCTGTACTCCGGGGATACAATAACCCAGTTAACCTCTACCTTCCCTGATATGGATTTTATGAGAAGAAAGAAATGAATATAGATTATTATCCAAAGATTCTTAACACAGAATAACAAATATGCAGTAAAATTGGTTTCTATTCAATAAGGAAATAAGCTGAAACTGTAAAATGCAGCGGAAAACAAGCTTGCTAGAATGGTGGCAGGTGCACTCATTCGCTAGAAGATGATTACAATGAGGCTCTCAAGGAATTTTTACAATAAACAGGAATGTCAAAAACTCTAGACATCTAAAAACCTAACCCTAGGATATGAAGCGTCAAAAGTCATGTGGCCCCGTTTGGGTAAGTTAGTACATCAACTTCTTAGGGTCGTAAATTTTTCACCGATCTTCGTTTTATGCGCACTATAGCCCATTGGAAAGGTATATCCAAGGAATACACATTTTTCCTGTGGCGAACCCTACACATGTAGACTGTGGAGAGCCCTTAAAATGTTGTTTAGGGCCTCAAAACAACCCCAAAAGTCAGGGACCCAAAAACTAGGAAAAAACTACCAAACTGGAAAAATTCCAAAATGAGCCAGTTGGAATAGGTGGGAGGCCACTAAAATCCATATGGATCAATCCTACCCCCTTAGGAAGCAATGATATCCATTTTTTTGAGTTCCCCCATTAGATGAGGAAATTTCTGTTGAATTTGGCCCCAGGTGAGCCACTTTCCTTGGTGCAAGAGCTTCCCTGCTTTGACAACTCGATAAAGATGGATCCTTTGCTGGCGAGTTCCCTTGACCTGTTTGTCCACAATATGATCACTGGATTCCTGTTGTATGCAGTTGAGGTTGATATCTGTTGGTTTCATTTGTTCTGTTACGTATGAGGCTTCAAATAATGGTGGGATATAAGGTCGAAGGAGATCCACGTTGAACACTGGGTGCAGGCCAAGGAAAGGAGGAATGCTGAGATCAAAAGGATTATCACCCACAAACTTGGTAATGGTGTACGACGCATAACAAGGTGGGTGAAGCTTCTGATGGGGTCCGATAAGGCATTCTTTCTGCAAATGCAACCAAACTTTGTCGCCCACGTGAAATTTATGTGGAACCCAGTGTTAATCATGGCACTACTTGTACTTGTAATTGGACTTATGTAGGATATCCTGAACCTATTGACGGTTGTGTTGGATCCACTCAATGAATCAGGTGGATTTTTCAACTTCAGTTGGAGCAGGAGATGAGTCGGTCGAGGTGACCGCAAGGAGTAGTGCAACATCTATGGGACCCACTGGTTGGAATCCCAACCCCACCTGAAAGGGGATGTGGCCAGTTGAGTTATGCAAGGCTTGGTTGTAGCTATGATGGACATATGAAAGACTCTCATCCCATTTGCAAGGGTGCTTGGAATTATAGATGTTCAAGATATGCATGATCATTTGATTTATGGCCTCGGTTTGGCCATCTATCTGGGGGTGGAAGGTCGTGGATTTTTTGAGCTTGGTGTCCAACAATGACTAGAGGCTCGAAAATAATGTGTTGAGAAATTGAATGTCTCGATCTAAGACAATGGTTTGCGGTATTTCAAAATGTATCCAAACTCATTCAAGGAAGAGCTTGGCATTGGCCTCTGCTGCGATGCTCTTCTTGCAGGCAACCATAATTGCCATCTTAGAAAAGTGATCAACAAACACAAAAACACAGTCATTTCCCCGCTTGGTGGATGGGAGGCTGAACATGTAGTCCATGGAGATGGATTCCCATGTCCTTTCAGGAGTAGGTAGAGGGGTGTACATGCCCTGTTTCTTAGTTTTCAGTTTGGCAATAGTGCAGGCAATGCATGACCTGATATACTTGCTGACCTCATGTCGAAGTTTCGACCAGTAGAATTTTTTTTGCAGCATTGCCACTGTCGTTTCGACGTCAAAGTTTCCTACCACCCAACTGTAGTGGGATTCCTAGATCAAATTTTCTCACTCACTTGATGGAACACATATATGGCCCAGATGACACAACAACCCATCCTGAAGATGGAAATTAGCGACAACTGCGTTTGAGCCCAACATTTGGTAGGTGGTGGCGAAGTCTGGGTTTGTCTCATAGAGTTGGGGCCATCCATAGGTCTCATGGCCATAAGAGTCTAGCACCATGGCGAGTGTCATGAATGGCGGTCTGTTGAGGCAATCAACGATGCAGTTGGTGCCTCTTGTTTTATACTTGATGTTGAAGTGGAATTGCTGCAAGTATGTGGACCACTTTTGATGGCGGTCATTTTGCAATTTTCCTTGTGTCTGCATGAACTGCAGTGGCTTATGATCAGTGTGGAAAATTATGTCCTTCCCAAGAATGTAATGTCTCCATTGGCAACAAGCTTTCACAATGGAGTAAATTTCTTTGTCGTAAGTAGTTTAATTACAGAAAACATCTGATAGTATCTCACTATGATAGGCCACGAGGTGGTCGTGATGAGTGAGAATGACACCCACAACATAGTATGAAGCATTTGTCTCGATCTCAAAGGGATTTTGCGAGTCCAATAGTGAAATTACTGGGTCTGAGCACAATCTTTGCTTCATATCATCGAACGCTTGTTGTTGGGATCGACCCCACAAAAATTTCACCTTACCACCACCCCTGGTTACTTGGTTGAGGGACCATGCAATATGGGAGACTCCCAACATGAACCTGTGGTAGAAATTGGAAAGGCCCAAGAAGCTCTGAAGCTCATTGAGTGTGGTTTGGGCTGGACAGTCATGGATGACTTGGATATTGGTTGGATCCACATGTACACCATGTTTATAAATGATGTAGCCCAGGTAATGGACCTTGTCCATGCCAAAGGATCATTTTTCCAAGTTGGCGTATAGCTTATGCTGTCGTAGGGTGTGCAGAACCTACTGAATATGTTGCAAGTGTTCTTCCCAAGTCTTGATGTAAATGAGAATTTCATCCAGACACACCACTACCAAAGTATTTGTGAATGGTCGCAGGATATTGTCCCTCATCCTCGTGAAAGTGGCTGGAGCATTTGTCAAGCCAAAGGGCATGACCAACCATTCGAAAATACCTTCCTTTGACTTGAAGGTGGTCTTCCATACATCTATCTGTTCTATCGAGACCTAGCCAAAATTTAGATCGATCTTACTGAAGTATTTGGTCCCCGTGAGTTGATCAAGGAGGTAATTGATTCAGGGAATCAGGTACCGATTTTTTACTGTGATTTTATTCAAAGCCTGGTAATCAATGCAGAGTCACCAGGTTCCATCCTTCTTCTGTACCAACACGATTGGGCTCCCACAAGGTGATGACATGGGATGGATGTTCCCCTTGTGGATCATTTCTTTTATCTATCACTTGATCTCCTCATTCTCTAATAGAGAGTGGCGATATACTGGACCATTGGGCAGCGATGCACCAAGGGTCAGATCGATGGGGTGATTGACCTGACAGTGCAGAGGTACCCCGGTAGGTGAGGAGAATATATTCAAGTATGCTTCCATGACCTTATCCACTTTCTTTTTCTATGTGGAGAGGTCGGTCGCGGAGACCCTGGATGTGGTTGCAATCTTTCGTTCATTATAAGAGAGAATCATGAAGAATACAAACTTCCCATTCTGAGAGATGAACTTCATGCATTGCTTGGCAGATATCAAGGAAATAGCACTAGGTGGGACTGCCTCTGGTATCCTGTATAGTTTCATTTTCAAAGTAATAATAACACTCCAAGGCCTAGACTCATATACATCATGGCGTTTCCATAAATATGGTTGGCCCAAAATAACATTACAAACTTCGAGAGGGGAAACATCACACAATACCTTGTCTTTGAAGGGCTTGATTTCGTATGACAGATGACATTGTTGGCTGATGCGAATTTCGCTTCCTTGGTGTAGCCATCCGATGGTATAGGTTTGCGGGTGTGGTATTGTTGACATGGCGAGTTGCTTGACAACCTCTGCTGAGATGATGTTCTTCTTCCTACCCCTATCAATGATGAAGTGCAGTGGGGTACCCTTCACCCACATCTGTGAATGAAAAAGGCGCTCGCCTTCCTCTGGCTCGTTTGGTTCACTGGGATGGAGCTTGGTGGTAGCAACGGTAGCATTGAGTTCTGCATCAATGATTTGTCTCCCCCTTTATGGTTCTGACTCAAAGTCGGAACCCACATCTAATTCATAGGCTTTCATCTTAGCCACCAATCAATGCTTTGAGCAACAATCAGTAGTGTTATTCCAGGGGCTCTTATGGAAGTCGCACCACTTCCCAATATATTTATTTATATTTTTGGTGTCCTTCTTTGCTTGTGGCCTAGAATGGTTTTCCTGAGGCAGTTCATCTTTGCTCTGTCCTTTGTTCTGCGAGTTGGGGCTGCCCTTTCCTGGATTTTTCTATGAGGGGTTCCGAGGTCCAAATTGCCGCATCTTTTTTTTGATCTTCTGCTCGATTTTGATGGCATATTGGTAGGCCGTGCCCAAGGATGAGATGTCCAGAAACTTTATTTCGGCCTGGATGTATCTATGAATATTGTCGTGATACTTGAGCACTGAATGTCGCTCATAATATTTTATACCCAGCTTGATGCACAAGGTATGGAAGATATTTGTGAACTCAGGCACTGCTTAGTCTCTTTCCTACCATAGTGTGGTCCATTTTTTATACAGGTCATCATAACTTCCAACATGGTAGTATTGTTCCTTAATAACATCCATGAAGGACTCCCAGGTGACCGCGACTATAAATAATGATCCAGTTGGAATAGGTGGGAGGCCACCGACATCCGAACTGGAAAAATGCTAAAATGAGCCATTCAGAATAGGTGGGAGGACACTAAAATCCATATGGATCATTCCCAACGACTCCCAAGCATCCGATAAGATCCAACGAATGTCATCCAGTCTCCCTTCCAATCCAACAGTTACCATCCACCTTGAAATTAAACAAAGGTTTTCAATGGTTAAACAATTCTTCCTTGGATAAACAAGATCAACTCCCACTCGAATATCGATGACTATTGTTCTTCTCCAGGTTAACGCAGGGTTATGAACAATTAAGGTACATTTTTGGACTTAGCCACCCCACAACCTTCCACTACATCTTCCTGCATGGGATTTCAACCTTTCCCACAACTTTAAATTGATCATAACTTTGTCAATTAATTTATTACCTCTTTGAGAATAGATTACAATACTTCATTCCGACCTTGGAATTATCATTCATTTATTAACTTTTAGAACTAGTTTCTTTTTACAGGAACTTGTTTTCAACAATATATTATTGTGCACACAGGAAGCATAGACACATGTTCATTTACTTTCCTTCAGGACAATACAAAGTGCTTATGTTCAATTGTGCAAGGCAGGCATAATTCATACAGTTCCACATTCACTTAAATACAAGGACTTGGCAGTGGAACAAGCATTAATACCACTAATTAGACAAGCATTAATACCACTAATTAGACATACATATTCATAACACAACTATAGGCACAATTCATTCATTTCGATTCAATTACACATAGTAAAGAAGATACTCATCTATTACAAGCAATATATAGCCAACTGATTGTGGGTGAATACCTTTCCACCCAACCATAGGCTCAAATGCACTCAATCTCTACAATCTGGCCACCCCTCTGCCAAGCCATGATACCACCAGTGAATTCTCACAATTGACTCATCCAGACAAAGGATAGAAAAATAGGATACTCTAATCCACTCCACTAGAAACAAGAAAAGTTTTCCCTCTTTCCCACTGAGCTTAGGACCTCCACAGGGTTTGTAAGATTCCCTCCAACTGGATTTTCTCTGCACAAGAGAGTCCCTTCACAACTACACTATCCCTCAATACCCTCTCCTTCCAGTGTCGGTTCTCTCCATCAAGCATCAAGCTTGGAATCCTCTTTTTCTTCAGTTTGGAATTCTAGGGTCTTCTCTGTTCCAACTTAATCATTCATATCCAAGGATTTCTTCCCAATTCTTCTTTTATGCCCAAGTTTTCATCTTGAAGCTTCCACTACTCTTCTCATGAGAATTTTCTTCTATTGCATGAGTCTTTCCTCTCGTGCAAGCTCAATCTACTTCTCAAGACCATATTATACCACTTTGCAACCATGTCTGCACATTGGGCTTCCATGATGTATATTGTTGGTTCTCTCACAACATTCTATGTTCATCGTGTCTTCTATAGACCTCCAAAGCTCAAAAAATAGAGTTCTCCCTCCCCGCTCTCCTTCCTATTCTCATGTCTTTACTTGCATGCCCTCATGTTGTCTCTTGGATGCACACACCCCTGGAAGGTTCTCGATCTATCCTCCTTCCTTCTGCCAGAAGGAATTCATGAGGGTCAATCTAGAAGATGCAACTGGTTACTCTGTTATACTTCTGGATGACAGTTTTTGCTAACCTAGCCAGGCCTTCCATGCTTCCATTCATAGAGGGTGGTTGGTTGTTCAATTACCAACCCCTTTCTCACTAACTTATGTTCTTCCATTGCAAGATAGAGGAAATATGGTTGTTTCCTCCACATCATTCATCAAGGTGGTTGGGGTATTTTACACATGAATCCCCTTTCCTACCCCCTCACTAATCCCTCTCGTGGTATCGTGGCCAGTACTTTTAAGGATTTTCCCATCAATAAGTTGTTTAACATTTTCCAATTAAACAATAATACAATTACAATATTTACATGACATGGAATGACATCATGATTAATTTCAAATAATCAAGGTTTTAGAAATGGGGTGTTACACTAATCATAATTTTTTTTTTCAATAATGTCAATATTAATTTTCAACATTTATTTAAAGATGATGTTACATATCACTCTAACATATATTGATCACTATATCAAAATTAAAGAAAATTAAAACTAAAATCATTTTAATCAAATTTAAAGAGAAGTAAAATTAAAATAAGTTTAATCATTGCATTGAAGAAAGATACATTTTCATTAATATTTAAAGCATAGTACAATAGAGATGGTAAACAACATTTCCAATTTACATACATGATATTTATATATTCAAAATAAGGACTATAAATTATGTTATGGCCCAAGAGGGGCATTTATATGGCTAAATGTATATGATATGACCCCCGGGGGGGCATATATGGGCCTAAATATACATGTAATGTGTAAATATATATGTAATGGGGTCATCCTAGTAGAAAAGGGGCCTCATGTGCAAGTGTGAATAGCTATATATAAGAGATCATGTATGAATTATTATGAGATGTGAATTGTGATGTATGAAGGTATTTGGTTATTTGGAGGGCGTTCCCCTATTCTTCAAGGAGTTATTGTGTAACTTATCTATCTTGGAATTGTGCTCCATGCTCACATTCAATACATGGTGCGTACTTCTGGTATATTCTGATAATTTAAGCATTTGGTTCATTACATTCGGTATCATAGCACCAATCCTAGGGTTTTGCTTCCTCAATACAGTGATTTTGGAATTTTCACTATAAATTTTTCTCGAAGCCACTTCAAAAGGAAAAAATCAGAGGCTAGTCAGACAAAATATCAAGCTCTATTTGTTAAAAATTTTAGCTTCTAGGGAATCATACTTTTGGAGATACACATTGTGAAATATATGGTATCTGACTAGTACTATTGACTAGTCTCAAACATGTGTTCCAGGTAAAACAAGAATAACATCTTCATAGAAGATCAAAATTCTATGAGACAAGTTTCATTGGAAAGAGGATGACTTGTAGTATTTCTGGTACAATTTTCAAAATCATATATCAAATATTGTTTGCGAAGCACGCTGCACAAGTTCTCTCTCCTGGAAAGGACAAAAATCAGCAAGGTGTGGGGAAGTTACCACAACTTCCACTTGGCACATCCAGTTTTGCTCAGACCTATGGAATTGAAGAGAGGACATATCATAGGATTACAGGTCACAATTTCAGACTCAAAAGGGTCTAAATTGTAGAGATGCATCAGAAGGAAGGTTGGCTAAAACGACAAACTCCAAATCAGGGTTTCAAAGGTATGTTCACTTAAAACTATACATAACTTTTGATTGGGATGTCCGATTGAGATGATTGGAAATATCATAATATAACAGAAGTACACACCATGTACTGAATGTGAGCATGGATCACAACTCCAAGATAGATAAGTTACACAATAAGTCCTTAAAGAATAGGGGACCTCCCTCCAAATGACCAAATACCTTCATACATCACAATTCACATCTCATATTAATGAATCAACTCACAAAAAAATATAAATGTTGTTGTGATTGTTTGAAAATAAGAAACCAAGTTGGTATGAAACATTCATTTGTAATAAAGTTTATATTTTTTTAAAGTTTGTCTTGGGCTTCAATATTTCTATGTGTTATGATTATAATGGAATTTTTAAAATGTATTATCACTAAGATTTTATAGAAATTTCCAATTCCATGTTAGTAAGATTCATGAATATGTGAAGTGTAAATGAATCACCAATTTGATCAATGATTTGATTTATTTGTATTGATTTTAAGGCCCTTTTTACCATTGGTGTCAACATATTTTTTAAATTATTATTTGGATTTGATTATTATTAATTATATGTTGATAGAAACTAGTTTTATGAAATTTTGAATGGATAATCGGTGTGATTACTACAGGGTTAATGAGTTTTTAATGTGGAAACTGATAATTATGACCACCTTGGAGGGATTTTCTCTCTCTATGGAAATTTTTTATCATGCCATGGTCATCAATTTGTACTTTCCTTAGATGATGCCAATACCACTACATAAAAATGAGTTTTATTATCACTACCTTTAACAAGTGTTGCATGGCAGCGTAGTCCCTGCCAGGTTGGAATGGGAATAAATGCACTACTATGGCGGGATCAAGTACATACATGTGGGAAGTAGGTTGAAGTACATTTGGTATCCATGCAGAGGATGACTTTGTGGCAATGTGCCACTGGCCAGTCACAAGACAATTGGCTTGTAGATGACCCCCCAGGTTAATATGTGAACGAGGTAGTTTTTTCCTTCTGTCTAAATGATTTGCAATAAAGGTTCATGGGAAAAAGGACCACATTCAAATACAATAGAATATTAAACAAAGGTTCCTGGACACAAAATTTTTAGCATTTGGAATCTGTTCCATATTTCTGAAGCATACACATTAAACATTCAAATACAATAGAATACTAATATAATGTCTTGCAACAAAGGTTCCTGTTTTCTTTGAAATTTATCAAAAATTAATAATGTTTGTTACATATTTCTGGAATCTGTTCCATATTTATGAAGCATACACATTAAACATTCAAATACAATAGAATACTAATAATTGCAACAAAGGTTCCTGTTTTCTTTGAAATTTATAAAAAAATAATAATGTTTGTTACATATTTCTAGAATATGTTCCATATTTCTGAAGCATACACATTAAACATTCAAATACAATAGAATACTAAAAATGACAAAAAAATTAGCATTCCCGAATTAGTTTTCTTTGAAATTTATCAAAACCACATATTTCTGGAATCTGTTCCATATTTTTGGAAATTTAAATGTGTTTTCCATATAGACTGGGATTGGGGCTCATGCGGACCATAAAAAAGAAATAGGTACAAGAATTAGGATTGTAGAAAGAAGAAGTGCACGACGGTAGAGAGGAAGACTTGAAAAGAAGAAATTGAAAGTTATGAGAGATATTTCTATTTAAAGAGGTAGAATAACTGGATTGATAAAGAAAACAAGATGACATCAGTATAGACTTACTATGAAGCCGATGCATTTTTGTTTTTGTCGTTGACGGTCGCTGGAATCGTGCCAACAATTTGTTTCCCTTCCTCTATGAGGTTGTTGATTCTCTGTTGGAACCATTCTTCAATGTAGCTTCTCATGGGGGCCATGATTTCATCCTGGATTTCTATGTCGAAAATCTCATTTTCTAATTTCCTTAGATCCATAGAAATACTATCCAGACTCTGTTCAATTTCTTCATTGTGTGTCGAATATTCCAGTAGCCAGCTCTCGAGATCCTCTACAGGATATTCAAGGATGTCGTAAAACTTTTCGAAAGACAACCCCTTTAAAATATCAAGTTGTTCATCGAAGGCTTCTTTGGTCATTGACAAGGATTTGTGAATTAAGTTTGGGTGTTGAACCTTGTTGGTACTTCCAGCTAAGTCTATTTGGATCGGGTTTCTGAATAATTCTTCTTTTTATGATATGGCTTGTTTACATGATTCGATAATGAGCTCCAGTTTCTTAAATTTATTTTGCCAGCATGCTTTTAATTGTTTGGTCCACTTTAGAGAGAAGAGATTCTCTTGTCTTATTTTTAGATCCGAGTTGTTGATGGCTGTTATAACCCTAAATTGCACCATTCATGCTTACCTGGCATCATGCCATCCCATATCCCTTCTTTTCCAAAGCACTGCTAAACAACTCTTTAAAAAACCTCTTTTATAAGGGCTCACGTGCCCTACTCCATTACTGCATGTGTGTACACGCTGGCTGACCTAAAACAGCCCGCATGGACCAACAAAAGCACGAAAAAAATGAAAGTTGCCAACAGAACACGAAGCTTTGGGTGAGTTAACTGAAACTCCCGGCCATGCATGGCCGAGGGTTCGTCCAAATACCTAGCTCCTTCTAGCCTATAAAAGAAGGGGCAGGGGTCCCATTTGGAGAAGAAAAAAAAATATAGCAAAGAAACTCTGCTCAATTGCATATTCCCATTGTCCCAACCCTTTATCCATCCTTGTGCAAGAAGAGATACAAAGCAAATAAGTTGGAGGACATTTGAAGAGGAGCCCATGATCAAGATTCGTGGAGCAGTGGCCGCTCTTGACATTTGTAAGTTGATTCATTTAAAGTAATAAAGAAATGCTTTTCCCGTCCCACTTTATGAGTTCTTCATAGTACAGTAAATATATGTTTGAATCTCTAACCCATTAGTCTATAGGTAAAATGCATGTGTAGTTTGTTGCTTGTTTTGCATATAGGTCAGCTTTGAAAGGAGAACTGCTCACAAGTGATCAAGTGGGAGGAAGGATCGACATCGAACATTTGGAACAAGGTATGTTGGTCTAAACCATGTATTCGCTGAAAAGGAATGGGGTTTAAGTCTGGGGACGAAGGTAGAAAATATATTTCTTTTGGTCATATCTACATGCATAAGATAACCCTATTTGCTAGTCCGTAAGGGGATTTCCCTCACAACAGAATTGGCGACCATACTGGGGAAGTCTCTAGGGTTCCTGGAATTTTTTTTTTTGGTATTTTTTAAAAGACTCGTTTTCTTGCCTGTTTTTTTTTAGTTTCTGTAAAGTCTGAGCTAGCAGAGAGTCTAGTTTCCCATACCAGCTGTCTCTGTTATTTGCTTGATTGTGTTTTTTCAAGACCCACAGAGGTACACGCGGCCTTCATAAGATCTGCACGCATGTACTCGCACCCTACTCTCTTACAGCCTGCGTGTGAACGCTAGCTGAAGAAGTAGAAGTAGTGTGTACATTCCAAAAAAATGTTGAGGCAGTCATCCTCTTCCCTGTTATAATCAGTCAATTTCAGGGGTTTTCTGTAACTCTGTCTGAGTCTTGGTTGTTTGCAGTCTTATCTCAGATTGGTTTGCTTTACGAATTTTTTTTCCTTTCGTTGTTTTCTTTTTTTTGTTAAAGAGAGTGTCCAAGCCTTCAGGAGATCCTGGTTATCAATATCAGTGGTCTCTTCCTGGTTTGGATTGTCTGTTTTTATTTTTTCTCAGAGTTTAGAGATACACGCAGCCTGTATAAGGTCAGCCCACGTGTACACGCCCTCTGGCTCTATATAGCTCGTGTTCACACGCTTGTTGTTGGATTATTAGTAGTGTGCTTGTGCAGGATAGTTTTTGTTGAGGGTAAGGAAATCATCCTTTCCCTTGATGAGATTTATACCTCTCAGGTTTTTGAATCTCTGTCTTAGCAGTCAGTAACCTAGGATTAATATTAGCCTTAGCTTGCTCTTTCTCATTTAAAAGTTGTCATAAAAAAAATATTTTTTAGGGTTTTTAGACAAGTGTGAGAGTCATTTTTTAAGTTGCTAGTGTGTGATTTCTTGAAGCGATTCTTTGTGATCTGCAATTTAGGCCAGAATTGTTTTTCTTGGTTTTTGCTTTATCAACATTTAAATAAATAAAAAATCTCTTTCATTTTCTTGTTTGGTTGAAGAGTGTGATTCTGCATTATTATCCAGGGAAAATTCTTTTATTTCATAAGTTTTTTGTAGTTTACTTAGATCATAAGTAGCTCGTAGTCGAGTGAAATTCCTTTTGAGTTTGCTGTCCAAAATATTAGAATTTTTTTTTTTTTTTTTGAAAAGTTGTTGAAATTTTGCATTAAGTGAAAGTTTTTGTTTCCATCTTTTTATTCATTTTTTCTTTTGTCTTTTACACCATCAATTTCACTTTCATACCCCTTGACATAAGACAAAGCCATAAAATTAACGCTAAATCTAAAATTTATTAGACTTTTATATTTGTAGGGTTAACCAACTAGTTCAGGATTAGGGCCTTGGATTAGGTTCGAGAGGAAACTCTTCAAGGCCATTAAAATAAAACATTGGAGTCTGAGTTAGGGAGTGTCCAAGTCCAGTATCATGAAAGTTATCCAGGACCCCCCTCTAACACAGGGGATAAACATGAGGTCGCGTGCGGAAAGGTAGCGGAGATAACCCCTCCAAAGCTGGACCAATCATAGTGGAGAACACATATAGAGGGCTTGTCTTGGGATTCCGTCGATTTCATTTGCCACGGGGCTTCGTGGGTCTCGAATCCATTCGAGGTCCTCAGTTGTCTTCTGGACCAATTTATTTTGATACCCTTGACAGGTTTTGGGCTCGATACCCTGCTCATTGTGGTCTACCCGACTTTCGACTGTACCCGCCTGGTGATTGTTCATGCGCTAGCAACCTAGTTGCCTATATTTTTTAGGGACATACATAGGTGACTATGGGGGTATACCGTGGTACCTAGGACAAACATCGGGCCACGCTTTGCAGAGTATACCCAGAGGGTGCTTCCGTTTTCAATTGCACTTGCACCGGTAAGTTTCTCTAGTGTTGGCTGTTGTAACTGTTCTTCCAATTAATTTAGTGTTTGCCTGTCTTATCTTATAGGGACTTTTTTTAGTGTGTGTTACTTTTGAAAGTTTAGACTACCATAGAGTGTATTTGATCTTCTCACACAGTGGAGGATCACGAGCTCTGTCAGTCACGAAGGCTTCTTGGCTTGCCGCCGATTACACTGAAGCCACTCCCGCCACCATTAAGGCGAAAGCTATGCCAACAAGGGTCTTTTAAATCGACCAGGTCACAAGCAATTGTGCCCGACCAACATCCAGAGGAATCAACCGTTTTGGACCTAGGAGCGACCGCTCTCAGCCCAATTGAAACCCCAACCACTAATTTCTTGGCACCTTTCATCGTACCAATTCAATTTTACGAGCGCCAGACAGTGTCGCACACAACAATGGAAACAAATGATGTTACTCCTTCTAGGAATTCTTCAATTCCCACTACGGTTGTCACCACAGGAGAGTTTTCACCTCCTAACCCACTGTCACCGGTCTGAGCCACCATGGTCTCGACCGCCTCTACATCACACAGTGGTTCGATACCATCTTTGGCAGTGACCACAACCCCTTTCACACCAAGTGCGACAGGCCCTCCATTCTCGTACGGGATGCCTAGTTCGGGTACAAGTCCTGTACTTTCCTACTCCACTTTACAGACTTTAGGTATGGGGGTAGGGATCTCTAGCACTCCTCTGCAAGGTCACATGGGGGGCACTCCTACTCTTTTTAACGCTTTCCCTTATGGAGGAGGTCATATACCTCCTTCGTCCCCTTCACTCGGTGGCTCGAATCAGTAATCTGCCAAGCAACCTACACACCATAGTTTATTTGGAGTGGGGAGTCAAGGACCACCTTCACATCATATGTCGGTAGGTTCAACACCGTTTTCTTTGATCAGAGCATTTGGTAACAATGCCTTCTCATCAGCCACCTTCCTGACTAGGGGTAATCCCAGTTTTGGACAACCTATTCCTGTGTAGGGTACTATTCCTGCACAAGGGGAAAACCTAGGAACTTCTTCCGCATCAGGGCCTTGGAATTCTTGGCAGGGATCCATTCCCTCGTCCGGAATTCCTTTCTGGGGTAATTCTTTCCACAATCAATGGAACCCCGAACAAACTACTCTGCCTATCCCCATGGGACCGACATGGGGCAACCCTTTCCAAATTCCTTCAAATGTAATGCATGCCCAACCATCTATGTCCTATTTTGGAAATCAGTCGATGATGTCTCCACATACGCAAAATCCATACACTGGCGAGGGCCAAGGTTTCTACCAAAGTCTGGGCCAATAGCTGAACTTTTCCTGGCAACCTGGTGCCAGTCAAACTCCAGGCCCCTTTTTCCCAGGTTATCACCAACAACCCAAACTACCCTTCCTGGAAACTTTGCACTTGCCAGATTTGACAAGGTTGTTGAATGACCCTATTTGTCACGATCCACGTTGGCCTCATATGTCAATGAAGTTGCCTTCAGACAACCTAAAGTTTGAAGCCAAGAATAACAAAGATCTAGGAGATCATGTGACTACCTTCCATCTTTGGTGCTCATCTAACTCATTGAAAGATGACTCTGTACAGTTGCGATTGTTTCAATGTACTCTCATTGGGAGTGCCGGGAAATGGTACATTGAGCTCGATCGCTCAAGATATTCTTCCTTCGGCGAACTGGTGATGGATTTCCTAAACCATTTCTAGTTACTTGTGAGATACGATGCTAGCACATAATTGCTCGCCAATTTCGAATAGACAACAACGGACCATATCTCTGATCACATTCGAGAATGGAGACGCCGAAATAGTTTAATTAAGGTGCCAGTCCCACCAACATTCCTTCTTGAGTGGTTCCTTAATTCTTTGGTCCCACATTTATCCAAAGACGTCGCGACGTCGGGAGTATTCTCCGAAGAAGACGCCATCATGAGAGCTCAACAATTTGAGCTCATCTATTCTCAGTCTGGTTTATTATACAACATCTTTCCAGATGCGCCATGCTCAATACTTGATAAAACTAGACAGAGAGCTGGACCACATGCCGATGGTATTGTTGGTTCAGCACAAACAAAGCCCGCTGAGAAATTGACGAAGCAGTTGCAGCAGTTATCTATACAACACACAACAGCCAGCCAAAATACTACTTTAGCTGCTCCCCCTACCAAAATGTTGGAGGTACACACAGTGTAATCGACTAACCCAAAGGCCACCCAACAGCCTGAAGGAAAGAAAAAACAATGAAAGAAGGGTAAGGGGGATAAAAAACCTACCGATAATGCTGGCGAGGACAACACTGAAAAATGGAAGGCAAGGTATCCATGCAACTTGTGCGTGGAAGACCACCCAACCCATCTACGTCCTCGGCTTGCAGAAGCCCAAAAGTTTGTGACGTAGCAACAACCGGATATGTTGACCAATCCATTTCAACATGGGAAAAATCTAACCCAAGCCTTTGCAAGCACGGAAGGGGGCAGCCAAGACCCCTCTCCACCTGCGAACAACCTCGCATCCGCGAATGTATATATGGTGAGGGGTGATGCTTTTATATCGACTAGAGCGCATGACTATAGTAAAACAAGCACTTCTGAGAAGGGTAAAGAATATGAACTCCCATCTCTTCCTCTACATATTGAGAAGATGTTGGGTGAAACAATGACATGCATTCCCAAAGGCTCATTCAAAAAATATTCTCATAACCCAAACACAAGGGCCACCCAGAACTACTCTGTGGTGGAATATTTATCACAAACCCCTTGCGCGATGTCCTCTTTGGAGGTCCTCTAAAGCTTCCCTTCCCAGAGGAAAGCCTTGTTAACTGCTTTAGGATCTACCGAGACTTGTAATCCAGGTACAATCATGCTGGATACAACTGAATTAAAACCTCGTCTACCTTACCACGTAGTGTTTTAGATAGTAGTGGCTTATCCCACGAAAATTTTTACTCGGAATATTTTCCGCACGATGGTTGATGAGGGCGCCTCGACATGCGTTATGTCATTGGCATGTTGGAAGGCTGTTGGCCAGCCCGTTTTGTCTCCGTCACCTACTCTCCTCATCGCTTTCGACGATCATTCATTACGACCACATGGCATCATTCCTTCTTTCCCCGTGCAATTAGGAGGGAAGACCGTGTGTGTCGAAGTAGAGGTAGTCGATGCTCCCCTCGATTATAACCTCTTTCTAGGAAGGAGTTGGACTTATGCCATGCAAGTTGTGGTTGCTACAGTTTTTCAGGTATTGTTGTGTTCACATGAGGGTCGGATAGTGACCATCGATCAATTTTCTTTCTCCAGACCTGACCCTGCATTGGGGGCGTCCACGGTCCCAATGATTGATAATCCTCAACTAGGTGTCATCAACATAGGGGTTGGTTTGTGCCCATATTTGATGGGTACCTTCGATTACCTGCCCCCTCAAGGCGATATCAAATTTATATCCAACCACCATAAGGTTGAGATTTTTCAAGTTTCGTCGTTTCGCATGAATTACTTCGACGATCCGTGGATAATTCCTTCCCCATCGACCACGATGGATGGGATAGGGTACCCGGGCATGTCCATACCCTTGTCTGTAGCTGAAGTAACATACTCTTTAGTCCAGCAAACTTCATCCCACACTGATCCAACTCCTGTACAAGAGTTCGATCCACTTCTAGAGCCTATTTGGGCTTAGGGCTCTCTCGCTCACACCGATACATTAGACTTAGTCTGTCCCTCTGATGAAGCAATAATTGAAGAAATGACTAGTCCGAATAAACCCTGGGAAGATCTTCATCACAGATCATACTTCCTCCTAGAGTTAAGCCAAATTGAAGTGGGAGAATTCACCGTGACTATGACGGGAGATCGGTCTTGTCCTATTAATCCCTTAGCTACACATGAGGTTTATGTTGAGGGTAATATGACAACTATCGCTGAAACCTTACCAATCAATATCTCCTGAAACCCTGGCATCGTGGAGAATATCTTCGTCGGAGTTGACTTCTCCCCCGAAGAGATTCAAATCTACACAGATCTTTTCAAAGAATTCTGTGATGTTTTTGCCTGGTCTTATGAGGAAATGCCAGGTATCGATCCAAAAATAGTTGAACATGAAATCACAACGTATCCTGATGCCAAGCCTGTTCGACATAAGCTTCATCTAGTTAATCCTAAGAAAGCAGTAGCCATTAAGGTTGAGGTTGAGAAATTGCTAAAAGCCGGGTTTATCTATCCTATCCATTTGACCCAATGGGTGTCAAATCCTGTGCTGGTTAATAAAAAACAAGGCATGATTCGTGTTTGTACCGAATTCCATGATTTGAACAAGGCATGTCCCAAAGATAATTTTCCCACACCTTTCATCGACCAGATCATTGATGAATGTGCAGGTTGCGAAGCCTTTTCTTTCATGGATAGTTTTTTGGGATATAATCAAATACAAATCAAACCTGAAGACCAACACAAAACGACATTCATCTGTCCATGGAGTACATTCGCGTATCGTAAGATGCCTTTTGGTCTCAAAAATGTTGGAGCCACCTTTCAGCGGGCCATGTCTTTTGCTTTTCATGACCTCAAGCATATATTCATGGCTTACTTAGATGATCTAGCATCTCGATCTCGCAAGAGAACGGATCATCCCACACACCTCCGACTTATCTTTGAACGTTGTCGCTACTTTCATATTCGCTTGAATCCAAACAAGTGCATATTCTGCGTAATGTCAGGACATTTGTTAGGTTTCATCCTATCAACAACAGGGATCATGGTCAATCCTCTCAAGGTGGAGGCAATAATTCAGTGGCCCCCCCCCACGCACAATCCTTCAACTTCAGAGTCTACAAGGCAAGGCGAACTTTTTACGATGCTTCATCGCCAACTATGCCGAGATCACCAAGGGATTTATGCGCTTACTGAAGAAAGATGCTCCCTTTTACTAGGACGATGTTGCTCAACGCTCTTTCGATGCATTGAAACATGCCCTCACAACTGCCCCTCTGCTCCAGCCACCTAACTATAAAAGAAAATTCTTATTATATCTGGCTGCAGCAGAATCAACCATTGGCATGGTTTTAGTTCAAGAAGATGACTTGTTCTCAGAATACATGATCTATTACCTGAGCCGAGGCCTCATAGGACCGGAACTCAATTATTCTCACATCGAAAAACTTGTGTTGGCAACAGTTCATGCTGTTCAACGGTTCCGTCATTATGTTTTGTTTCGCAAGACCATCGTCATTGCTATCGTGAATCCATTCCAGTACATGTTGACACGACGGGTAATAGGTGGAAAAATTAGTAGATGTATAGTCATCCTCTAGGAGTTTGACATAGACTTCGTTTCAGCAAAGTCCAAAAAGTCACTGGTCTTCGCAGAACTTATTTCGGAACTTCCGGTCGAGTTAGGTGACGTTGTGCCTAAAGAATCGCCTATCCAGGGAGATATGTTTTTGATCACATCTTCGGATCCCTGGTATGGAGATATACTTATCTATCTCCAGACTTTGAAGTGCCCCACCACTTCTTCTCGTGATGAGCGTCGATGCATACGCCATCAGGCTAAGAATTATCTCATAATCGATGATACATTGTATCAGAGAGGTGTAGACTGCATCCTATGCCGATGTCTCACTCATGAGGAAGAATCTATCATGCTTAACGATTGCCATACCAGAGCTTGTGGTGGTCATTTGTCTGGGTTGGCAACAACCCAAAATATTCTACGAGCAGGTTACTTTTGGCCGACACTTATCAAAGATTGTATCGAATCGGTCAAGAAGTGCCATCCATGCCAAATCTTCTCTCAGAAGATGAAGGCACATCCTGCTCCCATGTTTCCTGTCATCACAGTTGGTCCCTTCACCAAGTGGGGGATTGATTACACTACTTGTAACCCTCCTTCAGTAAGGGGGCACCGCTATATCATCATAGCTGTAGACTACTTCAAAAAGTGGGTTGAAGCTATGCCAACGTTTAAAGATGATGGAGATACTGCAGCTCTCTTTTTATTCAATCAGATAATAGAAAGGTTCGACATCCCTAGGGATATTGTCACTGACCATGGCAGTCACTTTCAAAACTAGATGATGACCGAGTTAACATCAAAGCTTGGGTTACGAAAAGAACATTCATCACCCTACTACCCCCAAGCAAATGGACAGGTGGAAGCTGTAAACAAAACTCTTAAGACCATTCTACAGCGAACTATCAACTCAGCCAAGTCAAATTGGCATTTTTTGTTATACTCGGCATTATGGGCTTACCGAACATCTGTTAAGACTGCAATTGGTTTCTCACATTTTCAAATCATTTATGGGCTTGAGGCAGTCTTGCCCATCGAATGTCAGATCCCGTCTCTAAAGTTGGCAGTACAATTATTGCCAGACACTTCTCCACTTGAAGAACGATTAGTATACCTTGAGCAGCGTCGTGATGCGGCCCTGGCCAACAAGGCTCACAAACATAAGGTCAAGTGTCAGTATGATAGGTTCGTTCGTCCTCGTATTTTCTCTGAAGGCAACCTTGTCCTGGTCTATGACCAAGATAAGGACCCCCTTGGGGCAGGAAAATTCAAACCCATGTGGTTCAGACCTTTCATCATAAAAGAGGTGTTAAAAAAGGGCGCTTATCGTCTGGTTGATTTTGAAGGGAATGCTTTGGTGGAGCCTAGAAATGGGCTCTACCTCAAGAAGTATTACTCATAGGTAGGTCACTATGGGTAACTTTTTGTAACATATGTATAGTCTTTGTACTATTAGTTTTTAGTTTCTTTTAGTATTATGGATGTGTCGTTGATGTTATCTTTCGTCACTGTGGCAGATGTCAAGTGATTCTGAGGTGTTCGTTGGGTATGCAGATGGTGATAGTCGGCACACTCGGAGGTTTGCCTCTGTAGCTTGGGTAATCTTTACACCTCAAGGCCAGTTATTATCTTCCGAAGGTATATGCTTAGGTGACACCACAAATAATGTTGTCGAGTATAGTGCAGTGATTGAGTTGCTTCGTGATGCTTTGTCATTGGGTATCTCTCATCTCCGGGTCTATCTCGACGCTCAACTGGTTGTGTCTCAGTTAAACACAGTATACCAGGTTCATGATCCAACTTTACACCAACGATTCCTTAGGGTACGTCTCTTAGAACGAAACTTTGATTATATTACATATTTTTATGTTCCTAGGAGATTAAACCAAGTTACAGATACTCTAGCTAATCAAATTTTAGATTGGCATCTTGCACACATATGAAAGAACATTAACATAATCATGTAAATACATTTTTTGCACACATGATCCATAAGACACAAAAGACCAAAAAAACCATATATAATATCATAAAGTAACCAGAGTACATTGATGGACGCAAGCGCCTCAAAAATAGGACCAATAACGAGTCACAGGGCTTATGCCCTCAAAAAATATATACAAGTAGTGCTCGTGGCATGTCAAAATGTCTATCTAAAGTCAGGGCCTGTGGGCCCTATTATACTGGTCCACAGCGTTGGCTAAACGCCGAAACAACTGAACCCACGTCCATGGTGCCCCCACTACATGAGGCTGCATAGATGGTGGCAGGTCCTCAATCTCTGCCATCAGGACCATGCAAGTGAGCCTAGTAAAGTTACACTCGACTCGTCTCAATACCCTCTCAGCCTCCCCGACTAGAAGATCTCCTGCTACTGCTGGTCCCCTTGCGGCGGCAGGTGTGGCCCCTGGCCGAGGACGATGCCTATTCCTCGCATAGTCAGCGGGTCGCACTAGTCCCACATCTGCACACAATGAACATATATCCATTAAATACTCTGGTATAATAAAGAAAATGATATATATAACAAAACAACATAAAAATTACATATACAACAAACAAAATACAAAGGTGTAGACTTACCCATCTCCCCTCGCTCCTCACCAAGAGGTACTGGTATCTCAGGGTCTCTCGAAAAATCAATCCCGACATAGGGATAATCCTCTATAACCGGGATCTGTCGTGACAGCCACGCAAAGAAGTCATCATCGAAGGACTCATTGCTCCTTCTACCACCTTGTCGCGACAGTAATATTTCCCATCTACACATAGCAGGAAGAGAGGCATGATGTCCTCGTACCACTACTCGAGGACTAAAACTCAGAACTCTCTCAAAAAAGAACGAACACAGAATGGTCCCGAACCCAAAGTTCCTATGTGTCCACAAACGACAATCTGTCAGTTGTCTTTTCATACACTCAAGCAATGTGGTACTCCAATAAAAAACTTGTGCATTTAAGCACTGGACTGCACAGTTCATCTGTGCATGGGACGCCCGATGTAGAGCCGCATAACCAGTAATTCACCCGATAAGCAATACTATCGCCTGTAGCGATAAGTTAGTGATCTTGCTTATGGGCACCTGCATGATCGAGCGGTCTGTATCAGCTGCACAGTATAGACCTATCAATTCCGCTATGTTATGCGGCCCCGCAGGAAAAGTACAGAAATTGATTGGTTCCCCTCTCCTGTAGAGGCTATTCAAAAAGTAAATGTCCTTGACCGTGGGCACCAGTGATTGCCCCTCTAACATGAATGCCTCTGCATCTGGATTCCAGTAGTCAACCAAGGAATTCAGTAGCCTAGGTTGTGCCCGCATGAAAGGAAATAGGAAAAACTTGAGTAACCCACACTGCATCAAAGTAGCCACAACATTGGGGTCTTCCCCGACCAACTCATTCACCTCTTCATGCTCTCTTTCTCTCTAATGGACATACATCCTGCAAAACACCAAGGTTCAGGAGGGTTAACCCTTTCTTTTTACGCCTTTTTCATTCCATAAGGGGGTCCACGCGTGCTGTAATGGTGACAGTCACGTGTACACACATGCAGAGTGTACTCTGCCCGAATGTACACGCGGCCTGTCCAGAGACAGCCCGCGTGGACCTAGGGCTGACCTTTTAAAGGTCGACGCCCCCCTAAAAAATGAAACCCAATGCACAAATAAAGACATAAAATGCAAGATAAGGGAGTTTATACTTACTTGGTCCAGACAGAAGTTTGTTTCGTCCACTGTGGCTCCCAGAATCACCGCTTTTGACAAAGGGGGTCTTTTGGCTCCAAAGTCGATTTCCAAATCAGCAATGATGATAATGAGCTGCCAGCTTCTATTTATAGACTTTTTGGCCTCTTTTTGTCACTTTTTTTGGCCTCCCGTATCATTTTCTTTATACCAAAAACCATTTAGAGTGATTCAAGAGTTGCATAGGAGGGATTTGATCGGGTATTGGGACAGTTTATTTTTTATTTTTTGAGTATTTTTCAATGGTCCGTGGAAAATTTTTCCGACGATCAACTTGAACATATAGGTTAGGTTTCTACCCTGATTTTTGTATCTCGTTGTCTTTTTCCTTTGCCATAGGATCGATCCCATCAGGTTGTGACACAGAACCATCATCTCTGCTTTAGAAGTGTCGCAACTTGGTGGTAGAGATTACCGTAACATGGATGCCCTAGGTAGATCCTGGTTGCATTATGGTATTCATGCTGTCTCTAAAACACTGTAGGCTCAGGAGTCCTTGTAGTTTTTCCTAAATACGAGTTTGAGCCTCATTTGCATGATTCTTCTTCGCTCTTGACCTCACTCTTAGGACTCCCAAAAAATAACGAGTCTTCTTTTAAGCCCTTTTCAGACCCTCTAAATATGAAAAGATTGTAGAGTGATCTTGTGGCCTTTCATGCTCGTTAAACTGAAATTTGAAGTCACGTCTGTCCAGCGGTAGTTTACCCCTTTTTCGGTCCGGATGGTCAACTGTACGAACAAAGGTATACTCTACGGAACTTCAGCTCTATAGAAGAGTACTCTCAGGTATAATTTATCCCTTTTTCAGGCCTGAGGGACTAAACTTACGAAGAAGGAACCCCCACAGAGTCCATAGTTAAGCTCTTTTCAGACTCCCTAAAATTGAAAAGATCGTCGAGTGACCTTATTCTTTCACACTCGTTAAAATGGTCCAGAAGAACATTCATGATGGAGTCCATAGTTAAGCTTTTTTTAGACTCCTTAAAAATGAAAAAATGGTCGAGTGATCTTGTCCTTATCACACTCATTAAAATGGTTTTAAATAGACGTCTTGTCAGTGCTAGTTTACCCCTTTTTCGAACCGACTAGACTATATTCGAAAAAGGTACCCCAATGGAGTCTCCTTTTATGTTTTTTCAAACTCTCTAAATATGAAAAACCACCGAGCTTATCTTCTCTAGGCTCGTTAAACTTACATCGAAGGACGTTATCATTGTGTGTTTTGTTAACCGTGTTTGCATACCTTATACACCAGCCTTGTAACAATTTGCTTCTGCGTCTTAACACCCTTGGCCCCTGGAGGATTTTTCCCGAGTATCATTATACTAGAACATCAGTCTTGTCCTTGTGCCTTGAACTTGTATGTTTGTAACACTCGTTCCTCCATTGTAACGTAACATTCCTTTATTCTTTTTCCCAAAATTATTGAAAAAGACAAAAAAATCAAATATACCCCAAAAAGAGGAAGGGAAAAGTATTTTCTTTATTGGTAGCATAATGAGTCACCCTTGGATAAAGCACATCTGTACGTTAGTTCATCAAACTATGGGATGTAGTATGACACTGTTATAACCCTAAATTGCACCATACATGCTTACCTGGCATCAGGCCATATCAGATCCCTTGTTTGCCAAAGCACTGCTGAACAACTCTTTAAAAAACCTCTTTTATAAGGGCCCACGCGCCCTACTCCATTACTGCACGTGTGTACATGCTAGCTGACCTAAAATAGCCCGCGTGGACCGACAAAAGCACGGAAAAAGGAAAGTTGCCGATGAAACACACAACTTTGGGTGAGTTAACTGAAACTCCTGGCCATGCATGGTCGAGGGTTCGTCCAAATACCTAACTCCTTCTAGCCTATAAAATAAGGGGTAGGGGTCCCATTTGGAGAAGAAAAAAAAAATATAGCAAAGAAACTCTGCCCAATTTCATATTCCCATTGTCCCAACCCTTTAGCCATCCTTGTGCAAGAAGAGATACAAAGCAAAGAAGTTGGAGGATATTTGAAGAGGAGCCCAGGATCAGGATTCACGGAGCAGTGGCTGGTCTCGACATTTGTAAGTTGATTCATTTAAAGTAATAAAGAAATGATTTTCCCGTCCCACTTTATGAGTTCTTCATAGTACAATAAATATATGTTTGAATCTCTAACCCATTAGTCTATAGGTAAAATGCATGTGTAGTTTGTTTCTTGTTTTGCATACAGGTCAGCTTTGAAAGGAGGACTGCTCACAAGTGATCAAGCGGGAGGAAGGATAGACATCGAACATTCGGAACAAGGTATGTTGGTCTAAACCATGTATTTTCTGAAAAGGAATGGGGTTTAAGTCTGGGGATGAAGGTAGAAAGTATATTTCTTTTGGTCATATCTGCATGCATAAGATAACCCTATTTGCTAGTCCGTAAGGGGATTTCCCTCACAACAATGGCATGGTTGGAAAAAGGGGTCAACACCTGTTCACATAAACGTTGACCATTTTTTAATTTCTCTTGCAAATGTTTGTGCAAATCATTTTCCCTCTTTCGAAAGGAATCTCTATTTTGTGATGTTTCCCAGGCTTTAGTAACTAGCTCCATTCTTTTCTTGATGTTATTCTCTAGAAGGGCTCTACAAGATGCGAGGAGGCTGGAGGATACTTTTAACTTGGCTGCAGGGGTAGCAGGCACATTTTTTGCTAAAGGACTAGCAAACTTTGGGGTAGCAATGAAAGCCTCCTCAAATTACTTGACGCGGTCTTTCAGTTTGGCATTATCTGCTTCAATTCCTCCAATGGAATCATCATGAGCATCACCGGTTACACGGTGAAATAGGGAGATTTGGGATGGTCACATTTTCCTAAAGTTAATCTCTGTATGATATTTTCCTTTCCTATTTGTTACATCTCTCTTTTCAATGACCATATTTTTAGTTTTCCTTTCAAAAACAACGCTTTGGAATATGAAGGATTCATCTTCGTCAAAAATGTTGGTCTTGGCTATTTCCATTGCTGACGGACAAACTTTGTGCATGTGCTTAGTTTCAATTTCAAGTTACATCTATTCACTTTCAATTTCGGGTTCGTCCGCCTGCCCTGCAACATTTTTTCTCTTCTTCGTCAGGGGAACTTTGTGAGAACTATCAATTTTTGTGCGAGGAGGGTTTTTATCTCCTCCTCCATTTGAATATTTCTGGGTTGCTTTCTTACTGGGGTGGGCCATTGATGTGATGCTTCGTGATTTCATGCTCTTGGGAGTGCTAGTGGGGGACTGGACAGTCTTCTCACCGAATACTTTTCCCTGCTGTCTGTACAATTCAGTCGGTCTTTGCAATGTCTATACGTCGCAATCGCTAGAAGCAGGATTGTTGTCATCAATGTCCCTATCTTCGGTTAGGCATCTATGGATAAAAGAGATGCTAAAGCCAACTGCTAGTAAATGTTCTCAAAAAATACCATTAGGGTCGAACCAATTTAGCCTTTCATCATATGTTAGGTTCAATTTCTTGAAATGGCCTGTGAATTCGTCAATCTTGTTGATAGTTCTACACATGAAGTCCCCAACTTTCCAGGGTAGAGGAATGAACTGTTTTTTTTCTTGTCATGGAAAAAATGCAACCAGTGGTTGTATTGCCTTGCTATTTCTATAACAAACATCTTGTTTGTGATGTGACATGGAAGGAAAGTAGGATCTTCTTTGGATCCAAAGACCATTAGTACAATGTGATTTTCATTTTGTTCAAGTGTCCCCTTCCTGTTCAAAAACTTGGTTGCCTGGCCAGACATTGTTGGATTATTGAGAGGGGGGGTGAATTAGTAATAACGTAATTATAATCCTTTTTCTTCAAATGTTATCTCAATGTAGAATTATTATCCAATAATGAGCAATAAGAAATAAACAATCACACACATACATAGTACACCAGTGTTTTACGTGGAAACCCAAATCGGGAGAAAACCACAGAATGATTTTTCTAATATGTCTTGAAGAATTACATTCATTGGAAGTACCAAATTCCTTTGTTTTCCATCGACAACTAGAAGGAGGCTCCAACCCCCTAGTTTCTTAGGCTACAACCTGAGGGAAGCTCCAACTCCCCAATTCTATGGCTACAACCAGAAAGAGGCTACAACCCCCTATGTTCTCCAGATACAACCGGAAGGTGGCTACAACTACCTGTCCTTGCCCCGTCCTTCCACCCTGAAGTAGAAGTAGAATGATGGAACCACTATCACACTATCACTGTGAGATATACCACTGTAAACCTGTACCATAAACAAGTGCATCAACCATGCACCAACATGTACCAAACAACCTGTAATCAACCTGTACCATAAACAAGTGCATCCAACCATGTACCAAGTATGTAACAATCATGTTTCAACTACTCATCAACTATGACTCATCAATGTGTACCAACATCATCAACTATACACTTCATGTATGTGCCAACTCATCAACTACTTGTCTCAACCATGTGCTCAACATGTACTTCACCCAAAATCCCTCATCAATTTCATCATCCAAATCTGATTTGTAGCTCTGTAATAGACCTGGTGTATATGATCACATTCCTGCAAACCTTCCTTAACTTTAACAACAAGAGACTAGCATTTTCATCAAACTTTTCTTTAGTCTCACATGCCTAGTTTTGGATTAGTTAACAACCGTAACTTGAAGTAATCATAACTTTGAACCTGTAATGTATAAATATCTGAAATTGATACACAATGTTCTTCAGTGTGTTTTGTGCAATTCCTCCAGGTTTCACTACTTGGAACCTCTCAGAAAAGGAGTTATAGAAAAAATGACATACCTTGCTGAATTTTGGCTTATTCTAGAGAGCGTGCCACGCATGAAATGTTCGTTGAATTTATCTAAAAATGTTACAAAAACTACTAAATATGGTACCCTAACCAACACATTTGGTATCAATGAATTTTGATCTGTTATGAAGAAGTTATGACGTTTTTACCCGAAACACCTGATTTTGACTAGTTTCAAGACTAGCCACAAACCCTATTTTCCACGGAGTGTAAATCCCAAAATAAAACGACCCAAAAGATGATTTTTTTACCACATATACCTGGGTATGTTTTCTAAATGGAATATCAATTTCATGGTCTGAATCATTATAGAAAAATAGTTATAGAGAAAATGGTGAGATGACTTGTAAATAACATACCTTAGAAAGCACCATCAAAAGAATTCATCCTTCCTTGCATTTCGGCCTTCTTTTCTTCACCTTCCCTCATAAATTTGACTTAGATATCCTTTCTTACCTCAGAAACCTATATATATTCAATATTCTCAAGTGTAATTAAAATGAGAGAGCCTTTCCTCTTATTTATACTCTCCAAGTAGCTTCCTTAAAAACATCTTCTAGGTCACTTGGCCCACTTTCCTTATTTTAGGGTTAGGCCACTTATTTTAGGGTTAAGGTTTAATGTGTATTAATGGGAGATATCCTCGAGCGTTTCTCTCATTAATGACAATGTTGAAGGTTCCTGCATGGTGAGATATTAGCATGAAAGGTTTCTAATTGCATATTAAGAAAGAAGTATGGAGGTCGCAGGGATGGGAAAGAACAGTTAAGGAGTGTCTAATTATTGAAAGCGGTCGGGCGGGCTTCAAAATAGAGCTACAAGGAACAACTGTTGGAGGTGAGGGTGCGGGGGTCAAATTGTATGTCTTGGAACTTTTTGAGTGCAATACGCATAACACCAAAGAGGGTATGATAGGACAATCCAGAGGGAACTTTGTATATCGCAGAAGTCTGGGTAATGTTTGTAGGACATAGAACAATGGAGATGAAAACGTGAGCCCGCCTATCCGGGAACCTGCAATCAAAAAATTGGCTTAAGTATGGAATAGAGAAACGGCTGGGCGGATTTGTTTTCGCTAATATATTGAAACTTGTAATATATATCCCATTGCGTGGCAAGATCTTTTCTGCATGTCTCTGGGCGGAAAAGACAAAATAAGAGAAGATAAATTAATTTAAATTCGACAAGTCGAGCTTTAATTAAATTTCATTGTCTTGTCTATGCTTTTTCTTTTTAATGGCGGTTAGTACGGTTGTTGCATGATGAAATATTAGTGGTAAATCTTGGTCGGGCACAATAAATAGTGCCTAGGAATTTGAGATTTCGTGAACCCACCAACCCGAGGAACCACGAAAGAGATTCCATGAAATGGAAAAGTATGGAAAGTCGTCGGACGGGCTTCATAATTAGGCTGACAATGGTTCCCTAGGAGACGTGACTTCCCGAAGGTCAAATTGTATGTCTTGGGACTTGAATGCAAAATGTGTACCACAGAAGAGAGGATGGTCATTAATGACATGTTTAAGGTTCATGTTCATGCACAACGAAGTGCTAGCATTAAAGATTACCAATTGCATTCCCAAAGAGAAGTAGGAAGGTGGTGGGGACATGGAACAACAAGTAAGGAATGGCTAATTATTGAAAGCGGTTGGTGACGCTTTGAAATAGGGATACAAGATACATCTAGCAGAGGTGAGGGACTGAGGGTCAAATTGTATCTCTCGGGCATGAGGATGCATTCGTGCAGACAAACTGTATATCACGAAACTCTGGGTACTACTTTCTAGTCATGGAACATTGGAAACACAATCCTGAGCCTGCTAGTTTGGGAACCTGCAATCGAAAAAATGTATAAGTATGAAACAGGGAAATGAAAGGGCAGACTCGATACACAGTAAATGTACAATGTCATGGAAATACAACCAAATTGGGGCTAAGTATTGAAAGGAACGACGGATGGCTGGTATCGTGACGGGGCATTCGAGCGGAAAAATTGTATATCGTGGAACTCCGAGAACTGTTTGCAAGTTGCGGAAGATTCCAAACACAATTTTGAGGCTGTCAATCCGGGAACCCACAATCGAAAAATTGTCTAAGTGTGGAATAGGGAAACGTTGGCCCAGACTTGTTTTCGCTAATATATTGAAATTTGAAATAGCTTTGCCATTACTTGGAAAGATCTCCTTTGCATGTTTCTTGACAAGTTCTGTAGGGATGGTTAGTCCTCGAGGCTTCGGCTTAATAATGATGATCCTTATGGTTGTTTGATGATGGCGTTTTAGTATTAAAACTTTGGTGTTGCATATTTGGAAAGAAGTAAGGGGATGGTCGGAACAGGAAACAATGACTAAGAATTGGAGATTTCCTAAACCCGTTAACATGAGGATCCAAAATAGGGTGACAAGGTCTCCCCAGAAGACGTGAGGCCCCGGTGGTCAAATTGTATCACTCAGAACATTTGAATGCATAATCTATAACATGGAAGAGGGGACGATGTCAGACTCTGGTAGTCAATTTATATATAGCGGAGGATCGGATGCCAATTGTTTCGTACTAGTGTGTTCAGTTATCACTAGTAAGAGCATAATTAATGTATATTAGGAAGGAAGGGAAGTTAGTGGGGATGGAAGGTAGCGACAGATACTTTGAAACATTTGTGAACCGTGGTATAGTGAATATTGCGAGTTAGAGGAGTCCTCGGTGCAATTGTAGATCACAAAAGTTTCGAGTGCAAGATGTATATCACAGAACAAGAAGCAGTAGAGTTCGAAAGCGCCAACCTGAAAACCGCGGACATAAAATTGGCTAAGTATGGAAAGGAACAACGGTCGGTCAGATTCATCATGTGAGGATATAGATGGATATGAAGATAATGTAAGCCCACCAATGCTGGAACTCACGGTCATAGAAAGGCGACTAAGTATATAACCAGAAAGAGATAATACATGGGAAGAAGAAAAGGGAAAAAGGGCTAAGGAGTCTGTGGCAAAATTGTAGATCACGAAAGTTTTGAGTGCAATATGTATATCACGAAACAAGAAGCAACAGAGTTTGAAAGCGCCAAGCCAGCAACCGCGACCATAAAATTGGCTAAGTATGGAAAGGAACAACGGTTGGTCGAATTCGTCATGTGAGGATATAGATGGAGTTGAAGATATGTCAACCCACCAACACTGGAACCCGCGATCATAGAAAGATGACTAAGTATATAACCAGAAAACGATAATACACGGGAAGAAGAAAAGGGAAAAAGGGCTAAGTATCTCACAAAAGAATATCTATTGTTCATTTATTAATGCCAATCTTTTCGAACCCCTGGTGAGTTCTCACTAGTAAAAGCATAAATTGCAGATACGGGAAGTTCTTTGGGTGCAATATGTATATGACGGAATAGGGGACATAAGTGTTGGATACCGCAAAACTAGAACCCGATGATCAGATAATTGGCTAAGTATTGAAAGGGACCGTGGTTAGTCGGGCTCATGGTGTGAAGATATAGATAAAGTGTTGCCAATTTACGAATCTAGGAGGCGGTGATCATACAGATGCGACTAAATATAGAACCACAAAGGGATAATAGACGGGGATAAAAGAGGAAAAATTAAGAGAAAGTGTTTATATTTATTCCAATAGTATTCATATTAAAAGATTATTGTTGGCCCAAATGTAGATCATCTTCCAATTTGGAGGATCTTGTTCGGTTCTCAAATTTTGTTGAAATCCATAAGCAATAGGAAGGAAAAATACGGCGGACGACTGGGCTCGTGGCGGGGCATTCCAACGAACAAATTGTATATTGTGGAACTTCGGGCACTATTTGCAACTCATGGAAGATTCGAAACACAATTTCGAGGTTGTCAATACGGGAACCCACAATCGAAAAAGTGTCCAAGTATGGAACATAAAAACGTTGGACCAAACTTGTTTTTTCTAATATATTGAAATTTGTAATAGCTTTGCCATTACCTGTCAAGATCTTCTTTGCATGTTTCTAGACAAGTTATGTAGGGATGGTTGGTTCTCAAGACTTTTGCTTATTAATGACGATATTTACGGTTGTTGCATGATGGCGTTTTAGTATTAAACCTTTGGTGTTGCATATCTGGAAATAAGTACGAGTATGGGCAGAACAAGAAATAGTGACTAGGAATTGGAGATTTCGTGAACCCGCCAATGTGAGGATCCAAAATAGGGTGACAAGGTCTACCCCAAAGATGTGAGGCCCCGACGACCAAGTTGTATAGCTTGGAACATTTGAATGCATAATGTGTAACATAAAAGAGGGGACGATGTCGGAGTCCGGTAGTCAATTTGTATATGGTGGAGGACCGGGTGCCAATTATTTCGTACCAGTGTGTTTAGTTGTCACTAGTAAGAGCATAGTTAATGTATATTAGTAAGGACTCGAATTTAGTCGGGATGGAAAGCATTGACAAATACTTTGAGTGAAGTTAATGTATTGGAGGATTCCACGGTGGAATTGCAGATCGGAAAAGTTTTGAGTGCAATGTGTATATCACAGAACAATAAGCAACCAAGTTTGTAAGCACCAACCCGACAACCGCAGCCATAAAATTGGCTATGTATGGAAAGGAACAACGGTCGGTCGGATTATTCATGTGAGGATATAGATGGAGATGAAGATATGTCAGCCCGCCAACCCTGGAACCGATGATCATAGAAAGGTGACTAAGTATACAACCAGAAAGTGATAATGGACAGGAAGAAGAAAAGACGAGTTTGTATGTGCCAACCCAGCAACCGTAGCCATAAAATTGGCTAAGTATGGAAAGGAACAACGATCGGTCAGATTCGTCATGTGAGGATATAGATGGAGATGAATATATGTCAACCCGCCAACCCTAAAACCCACGTTCATAGAAAGGCGAATAAGTATATAACCAGAAAGCGATAATGGACGGGAAGAAGAAAAGGGGAAAAGGGATAAGTATCTCACAGTAGAAAATCCATTTTTCGTTTATTAATGGAAATATTTTCGAACCCCTGGTGAGTTCTCACTAGTAAAAGCATAAATTGCAGATCACAGAAGTTCTTTGGCTACAAGATGTATATGACAGAACAGGGGACATAGGTGTTGGATATCGCGAACTCGGGACCTGGTGGTCAGATAATTGGCTAAGTATTTTCCAAGAGAAAGTTTTGATATTTATTTCAATAGTATTCATATTAATATATATTAATAGATTAATTTTGGTTCAAATGTAAATCATCTCCCAATTTGCAGGATGTTGTTCAGTTCGAAAATTTTGTTGAAACCACAGAAGTTTTGAGTGCAAGATGTATATAATGCAACAAGAAACAACAGAGTTCGGAAGCGCCAACCCGACAACCGCGGCCATAAAATTGACTAAGTATGGAAAGGAAAAGTGGTCGGTCGGATTCATCATGTGAGGATATAGATGGAGATGGAGATATGTCAGCCCAAAAACCCTGGAACCCACGATCATAGAAAGGAGATTAAGTATATAACCAGAAATAGATAATAGACAGGAATAAGAAAAGGGGAAAAGGGCTAAGTATCTTACATAATAAAATCTATTGTTCCTTTATTAATGCCAATATTTTCGAACCCCTAGTGAGTTCTCACTAGTAAAAGCATAAATTGCAGATCATGGAAGTTCTTTGGCTACAAGATGTATATGACGGAACATGGGACATAGGTGTCGGATACTGCAAACCCAGGACCCGATGGCCAGATAATTGGCTAAGTTTTGGCCAAGAGAATTTTTTTATATTTATTCCAATAGTACTCATATTAGTATATATGCACATATATTATCAAATAGAAGAATCTGCAATATGTGCAAGATATTGAACTGGAACATGATGTCAACACTTGAGCTGCCTTGTATGTCTTCGAGGTGTAGGACAGTCGGTGACGGAGTGTGTTGTTAAGCCACTCCGTGATGCTAAAGTCACCGGTTCGAAACCTGTGGGGACAAAAAATCTAACCATGTTAAGGATTGGTGTGGCTCAGGCCGGGTGCGATCCCCGGGTGATTTTGATGGCTTAGATGCCCCTGAGTCGCGGTTTCTCAAGCCACAGGTTAATCGCAGGTCCTGCACAAATTAACAAACAAACAAAAAAAAAAACACTTGAGCTGCCTTGTTCTAATAGTAATTAATTCATTCTATTTACGGGACCCGAAGAATGAAAGTAGGATGGGTCCTCTAATTTATTTCTTCAAGTATAGGGTGGGTGCCACATAAGTATGGCCTATGAAAAATTATTATTCCATGTAAAATGTAAGGAATGAATAGATTACCCTTTATTTAAATTGAAGTACTGGGCAACGGAAAGAAAATCTTCCCGTCCATGTTTAATGACACACAGAAAAAAGGTACAAAATAAAATGAAAAGCAATACCAAAGATTGGAAAACACCATTTTAAAAAAAAACCGCAAATATTCTATATTCAAATAAGATGGGTTACAAAATACAGCTGAGATTATTTGCCACAATGACTGTGATTTGGCCTGCCGTTGACCAAAAAAAAATATGTACAATAATGAAGCTTGTTGATATTCTTCTTGACGATCAAATGCTTGATTCGTAAAAAACAACTAGTTGAATATCAATTTCAGGTATTGGACTTCATTGGTACTGCCAACTAGATCTATCCCAAGTTTTTGAATATCTTGTCTCTTCTAGATATGGCTTGCCTGCATTGGTTGGTTATTCAACATTCCATTCTTTGTTAAGTGTTAATTTCCCTATGACGTCAAAAACTTGGGGTTTAAGGTGCCTTCCTTGTAATGTTCCTGACCATTGACATCCGAGACAACTTAGAAATGTGATTCAAGCCCAATTCAAAGTCAATGGAGTCATTTTATGTGACGTTAGTTCTGGGGGAAAAAAATCTTGTTAGGCAACAAAAGATGAGACAAAAATAAAAAATTCAAGTATGTTGTGACTGTTATTCTCCCTATATTCAATCATATGTTTGGTTGAAAATCCTTCCTGAAGATTTGTATGTTGAACTTCTTTGTTTTATTACAGTAAATTGGAAGGAACGTCCAAGCCAGCTACAAAATGTTCCTTTGTTGAAGTACATGACTTCTTCTGGCAGCACAGGTCTGGAAAGTGTATCAAATGTTGAAGATTGCATTAGAATATATATTTCGTTATAGGGGTGGCATACATGGCGGCCCACAAAAAGGTATGGAATGTTCATAAGTGATGCCAAATATTACTCCATGCCCGAATACACTCAGTACGAAATTATAAAATTGGATACCAACGAACGTGAGAAACTGTATGCACATTTGAATCAACATTCTAAAATCACAGAACGTTTTATGCCAAAGTTGTAACAGAATTGACAGACAACCAGTTTCTATGTCAAATAGTGTTGAGTGAGCTTTGGATGTAGTAACAGACTTGACATACAATCAACTTTCGATCACTACTAATACTAATGTCAAGTGTAATAAGTCGTGATCCCAAGTTCTAGGTAGTTTCACCTTTAGGCATCCACATAGGTGGTGACTCCAGGCTCCAAATAGCTTCGGCCTCGGACATTGACATTGGAAGTGGAAATGGGAACAATGCTACTGACTGCATTGCGACAATGCAGTGAACAAGCAGGGATGTCATTGTCAAAGCACTTAAACTGCAGAATTGTTAGACCTGCAAAGAACATCGACTTTAGTGTTGCTTTCTCACGAAATCTACAATGTTGCTTTGAGTCCATAAATCTTTGGACGTTGGGTGTCATGTGCGATAATGACCTGGACATTAGGCACATGCTAGACATATATTATCTGACATTGCAGTGTTAATGCGATTTCCATAGTGGACGCTGTGAACCCCAAACTACGCCTAAAACTTTTCGAACAACCGTTTGTAAAAAAATACATTGTTCTATATTTAAAAAAAATAAATTGTATGATTTGAACAATTTTTTTTTCAAATATCGCATCAACTGCAACAGAAGAAATGCATTTTCCCTATCCAAAGCAAGGGAAACAACATTAAGATTGAAATTAGGTAGAAACATATATGGAAACACACCACTACATTAAGGTCTCTTCTAAAGAATGAAATAAGATGATTACATGAAGGTGGTAGTAAAAGGTGATTTTCATAAACCAAATCATTACCTGAACACGCAAAAATTCTTGCAGAAGGTGGTAGTATAAAGTAACCCTTAGAAAGTGTTGCAAAGTCCATAATCCAATTATATGTGCAGGAGTAGTAAAATAAAAAATGTGTAGTAGCGATAGACAGTTGATTGTATGTGGAGTCTGTAACAACATCCAGAGGATAGTGAACAAACTTTGACAAAGAATATGGCTTTCTGTCAAGTCTGTTACCACACCCAAAAGTAGCTTAGCAAACTTTGAAATAGAAACTTCTATAATTTTAGTATGTCGTTCTGTCCACCCATACATTTTCTCTTACCCGCGACGATCCAAATATATAATTTCCTTCTAAGTACATTCGCTAATGGAGTAATATTTCGTGTCATTTCCGAATATTACAGACCATTTTGTAAGCCACGGTAAGTGTGAATCCTCTGACGAACACAAATTCTTGTGTGCTCTGCAGAATTTGATACACTTGCCAAATCTGTGTTGTTGGAAGAGACTATATACTTCAAGGAATGAGCATTTTGCAGGTGACTTGAAAATCCCTTCCAAATCCCAGCAAGAAAACAAAGAAGATAAACAAACAAATCTCCAGGCAAGCCTTTCAACCAACCAAATCATTGAATACAGGGAGAACACCAATCAGAAGATACTTTTTTTTTTTTTTTTCCTTGTCTGAGTTTATGTTGGATAACAGAGTTTTTTTTGGCTCAAATCTCACGTCACATAAAACCATTCTCTCTTCTTTCATTTGGGCCTCAATGGAATCTCTAAGTTGTCTTACATGTCCATGACCAGGAACATTAGAACGAAGGCACCCTAACGCCCAACTCTTTGATGATAGAGAGAAATGGGAATAAGTATTTAAAATCAATGCTAGAGGATGACAGTATAATCTTCCATAGATTTTGGTTTAATTCATCTTAATGGAAGATGCCCTCGATATTTTCGCTTATTAATTCTAATATTTTTTAATATGTGCACTGAATAGTGACTAATAGCACGTAATAACATTCCCATATCCGAGCAGATTCTCAAATATGACAACATGTAACATATACACATTATTAAAAAAGGACATGACGTTAACACCTCTGTGGATGACACGTTCGTAGATGGCAGTGCGGTAGTACAGTATTGCACTGTTACTATGACGATGCCTTTAAAAAACTAAAATAGCCAATATTTGTTTTTCCAAATTCAAAATGCAGGCAAATTTGTTTATTAGATCCCATAATATTCGCCTATTTATGCATTTTAATGGGAGATGTCCTCGAGCTTTCCGCTTATTAAAGATAATATTTTTGAATCTGTCTGGTCGGTTGTCACTTTTGAAATCATAATTAATGTGCATTGGGAAGGGTGAAAGGTGGCAGGGATGGAGGGGAGCGACAAACTGATTTTAAACTTTTCTGAACACGAGAACACATGAACCCACGAAACTTTGAAGACTCGACTAAGTATATAAAGGCAGGTTGGACATACATACTCATTGTAGGTAGAGGCAGGGTTGCGAGTTCAAGGAGTGAGAGGTTGAATTGTAGAGCACATAAGTTCTGGGTGCAATATGTATACCCTGAACATGAGTTACCATAGTTCGATTGTAGAGAAAGAAAGTTATGGATGCAAGATGTATACCCTAAACACGAGTTACCATAGTTCGATAACACCTATCCGTGAACCCGCATTCATAAAATTGGCTAAGTATGCAACCGAACGACGGTCAGTCAGACTCGTGATGTGAAGATATAGATGGAGATGACGATTTGTCAGATCGCCACACTGGGAACTTGCGAGCACAGAAACATGAGAAAGTATAGAACCATAAACACATAATAGAGGGTAAGAACAAAAGGGAAAAATGGGCAAGTTTAGAAGAAATTGGAAAAATATACAAACGAATGGCGGTCGTCCGGACTTGTGATGTGAAGATATAGATGGAGATGACGATTTTTCAATTGGCCACCATGAGAACCCGCGATTATAGAAACGTGGAAAAGTATAGAACAAAAAACGCATAATAGAGTGGAAGAACAAAAGGTAAAAACGAGAAAGTTTACAAGAGGAAAAAGAAAGGGCGAGAAGAAATTTATTGTTCAGATAGAAACACCTACTCCCATAACTATGAAACCATAGTAAGACATTAACCATAAGAAAAACATCGTAAGCTATGAAATACAGTTGGAGCCCGACAAATCCTAGTTGAAGCCGTAAGAGATGCAATTTACATCGACTGCAAAATTTTGCATGTTATTTTATCTTAATAGTATTTTCTGGGGATCCAACTGCAAAACAATGTAACAACAGATCCAACTGCATATGCAGCACCCTAACATCGCAAAGCTTAAGAAAACAAGAGAAAGAAACAAATAACAACCTAGTTAAGAAGCACCAAAAGGCTCAACTGCAGCCGCAGGATCCGGACCCTGCAAAGTTGAATCAAACAACAATAAGCATCATCCAACGAACAAAGAAGAAAGCACCAACCAGTTGACCAGGAATGCCGGTGAAGAACAATATTGGTCAATTTCACTGCACACAAGGCTGTATCAAAAAAATCGGATGAAAATGTATTGCAACACATCTGTTAATCAAATAGTTCAGGCCGTGAGACCTGCCAGATAAAATTCAAAGCTGGGAGGACCGTCCAAAGACCAATGTTCAACACATAACCTACCTCCATCACAGAAAAAGTGACGCATCACAAAAGGATATTGTATTTTCTCCTCACATACAAAGATTTTCTGTAAAAGGATTTTGACTCAGGCATCCTCAGTAGTCAAATTTCCCACCTACAAACTGCAAACATCAAGCGAAAATAAACACGGCACCCAATCCCGCCCGTCAATGGGGAACAAAAAAGGGACAGTTCCAATCGCGGTTGCAGAACCCCAAACATGCAATCTGCAACAAGACCAACAGGCAAACAAGAACAACAACAACAGGAAAATAAGAAATCAATGAACATGCAAGAAGCAAGCATGAACCAGTGAACCAACAATGTCGTTGGAGAACAATATTGCCCACATTGACTACAAAGAACATTGTATATAAAAAAAAATGGAAGAAAATGTACTGTAACAAGCCTGCTAAGTAAACATTTAACGTTGTGAAGCCTATTAGTTAAAGATTTAAGTCTGTCAGAATTGCTCTGTAAACATTTAAGAAATAATGCAGTGTGGCAGATCTCTTACGTACCAAAAAAACATTTATTATATTATTTTATAATATAACAACTCAGAGAGACCGTATATGATCCAAAAACTTTGGATATGCTAGCATATCAAACATTGGGATAAATTTAGCTAGCAGAAAATACTAGGATAAACATTTGAACTAATGCTAGCATTAATCCACCTTCGAGCAATGCATAAGAAAATATATGATTCAAAAAGACCGTATATGATTAAAAAATTTGGATATGCTAACATATAAAACATTGGCAATAACAAAGACGACAATAATACCTCCAATCTATTATCCAATCAGATCATGACATATATGGTACTTTTTATTATATACAAATCAGTGTTTTTAGTTCCCTAGTTCCAACATGAGATATTATGAAAATATTTGTGGTCAAAGGACAGACTAATATGAAGTCAACAAATTATCGATCATTGTAGTCCCTCTATGCCTTCGGCAGAGACTAATAAGGATGATCATATAGTATCATTAGTGGGATACTATTTTCAATAAGTATTAATTATTTCAAAGACATTGTTTTAAGGGGAGGACATCTCTATAATTTTGCATCATCTATCGAGGATATATTGATCATTGCCAAGTATCAGTGTTTTGTTTGGTCCATGTGGTATATGTCTTGATAGATGTTAGTATATTTAGACACTTAGGAGTTAGTTAGGATCTACTTGGTCTATTGTGTCGTTAGGTAAAAGTGTGTTTTCTAGTGTGTTTCTTTAGTGTGCATTAGTATGCATTTGTAGTTAGGAAATCCGACGGTCACGATATGTTCCCAACATAGAGTGATATGATGGTTCATACTCTCCTCGATCTTAACGACCATTGATCCGTGGCTTAACACCCAATTGGTCCATGATACCTATTTAAAGAGCATGGAGGGTCATTTTCCGATGATCGATTGTGAGAAAATCTATTGTAAAATCTCTCTGTAATCTTTTTCTTTGCATTAATAAACTGCTCCAAGTGGTCGTGTTGGTTGGGGTCGTGGATTTTTCCCCATAGGGGTTTTACCACGTGAAAACATCATTGTGTTGATATTTGATCTGGTTATGTGAGTGGTTACTAAAGGTGTTTGTCCTCTGTTGGAATACCTGTGTTGTCGAACATGGTATCAAAGCATGTTTGAAGACCCGCTCCTGTTGTAGATTGAGATTATGAAGCTGAGTTGCCTCATCTTTATTTTCTGCCATTTTCATACATTTATGGGCTAAGAGGACTGTTCCATTGCGTCTGAAGAACTCGTTTCAGTCAGGAACACTTTTCGTTTCACTCAAAAAGGTTTTCTTTTGCCCAAGATGCCACCATTATAGTTAGATCTGGAGGTATAAAGCCTGAATACACATTTTTAAAATTTCTGCAAAGTTTTATTTTGGTTTTATTTCGGTTTGATATTATTTGTTTCCGGGTTGCTATTCTTTTAGATATGTGTATGCTCTTTTCCCCATGCCCTGTGCGATGTCGGCAAATCAGAAACAGATAGTAAAAGGTGCATCTTCCAGGTAAGCTAACCAGGATCTAACCCATGTTGTCATCGAGAAGCAAATTTTTTTTCTTGTGTGAAAAGAGTTTTTTTTAGCACGCTCTCCAAGGCCGTCAACAACAACCTCAATCCTCCTTCTGAACATTACAATATGTTTTGATAGATCATTTGGTTAAAATTTTCCTTATTAAGTAAGAGGTCTTGAGTTCAAGTCTCTCTTTTGTTACTTTTTTTTGAAAAAGTTCATGCCAAAATTGTAAAGTGTATTTCACTTCAAGTATAAAAGTGAATCACTATAAGTAGCTTTAATATTTTATTTTGCATGCATATTTTCTATTATA
>ML777157.1:589244-617866 GCA_009831015.1 Picea engelmannii
GAACAGTTCAAGTAGATAATGGTCATTTCAATGATGTATTATGTGTTCCAAGTCTTTCTTGTAACCTTCTATCAGTATATAAAATCACTCATTTAGGTGAAGGTAAAACTGTCGAGTTTTCACCTCACCAAGTTGTAATCAAGGATCTAAAAGATCTTAAGCATGTTCTTGCAACTAGAATTGCTGATGATATTACCAAGTTGTACAAGTTTGACAACTTTGGGTCATCGGCTTTTTCATCATTTTTTGTTTCTCATAGCGATGACTTGAGCAAACTTTGGCATGAGCGGTTTGGTCATCTAAACTATCGCTCATTGCAACAACTATGTAATCAACAGATGGTGACTGGTCTTCCTCTTGTTTCATGCAGAGATGGTGTTTGTGCCAGTTGTGTTCTCGAAAAATATCATCGGGACAGTTTTCACAAACGTGCCTCTTGGCACACCTCGGGCCCTTTACAACTTGTTCATAGTGATTTGTGTGGTCCACTTTCTTCTCCTTCCTTTTCTGGGTGCAAGTATTTCTTAACTTTCATTGATGACTTTTCCAGACGTACTTGGGTTTACTTCTTAAAACTCAAGAGTGAAGTTTTTGACAAGTTTTTGGACTACAAGGCCCTTGTAGAAAAGCAATTTGGACATCAAATTCAAAGATTAAGAACATATAATGGAGGCGAATATGTGAACAATAATTTTACAAGCTACTGCACTACACAGGGAATCCAAATGCAACACATTGTTCCATATACACCACAACAAAATGGTGTTGTTGAGAGAAAGAATCGCACATTAAAAGAAATGGCTAATTGTATGATCCAATCTAAGGGATTAAGTCTAAAGTATTGGGTGGAAGCCATCAACTGTGAAAATTACATAGTAAATCGCACTCCCACAAAGGCTCTTAAAAATATAACGCTAGAAGAAGCTTGGACTAAAATTAAACCAGATGTAAGTCACTTCCATGTATTTGGCAGTATAACATGGGCTCACATTCCTGATGAGAAAAGGAAAACATTGCAGCCTAAAAGTGAGAAGTGTATATTTGTTGGTTATTCTGAAGATGTCAAAGGTTATATACTTCTTCAACCACATTGTAATGAAATTATTCTTAGAAGAGATGTTAAATTTGATGAAAATCTCTTGGCCTGCGAGCCTAATTTGGCGGTTATGCCTTCTTCGGCCTGCGAACCATCTTCAATGTTTGTGCCTTCTTTTGTTCCTACTCTGGTTTCTTCTTTAGATGATGAAAGTGAGGATGATAATCCACCTCCGCCTGCTAACATTCCTCCAGATGAGTCCATTGAACCTGAACAAGCACCAATTCCACCGCTTCCTAGATGGGTCCGTTCAACACGAGAAGCAACTGGTGATCTTGTCGGTGATCCTTCAGATCAGTGTCGAACATGTTCACAGTTCCAATGATCCTCTTCTCTACTAGCTCAAGTTTCAGAGACTCACGATCCAGAGACATTTGCAGAAGCTTCATGTCATCCAGATTGGGATACAACAATGCATGAAGAGTATCGTTCTTTAATGGCAAATGATACTTGGGATCTTGTACCTCTTCCAAAAGAAAGAAAACTTGTCAGATGTAAATGGGTCTACAGAACTAAGTATGCATCAGATGGAAGTGTTGAAAGACACAAGGCTCAGTTAGTTGCCAAAGGATTTTCCCAAGTTGAATAAATTGACTATAATGAAACATTTTCCCCTGTAGCCAAAATGAATTCCATCTGCCTTGTTCTTGCCCTTGCTGCCTCACATAAATGGGAGGTCCATCAGATGGATGTTAAATCTGCCTTCTTGCATGGCGATTTGAAAGAAGAAATCTACATGGAACAACCTCCTGGATATGTCGAAAATGACTCTAGCCTTGTTTGTCGCCTCAAGAAATCTCTTTATGGTCTCAAGCAAGCTCCCCAAGCTTGGTATGGCAAAATGGACAGCTTTCTTATTGCCACTGGATTCTCTAGATGCCATTATGATCCTAATGTCTATACCAAGAAAGTAGGAAGCCATCTCATAATCCTTGTCCTTTATGTTGATGACCTTATCCTTACTTGTAGTGACCCAACACTTTTAAACCATGTGAAAACCAACCTTAGGAAGAAATTTGAAATGACCGACTTAGGCTTTTTGCACTATTTCCTTGGCCTCCAAGTTTTGCAAACCAATGAAGGAGTTTTTCTTTCCCAGTTTAAGTATGCTTGTGACCTTCTTTGTCGCTTTCACATGAATGATTGTAAACCAACCCCTTCTCCCTTCCAGTTTGGATTCAATCTTTTTGCCACATGTCCTCCTAAAGTTGATGCCACCCTGTATCGTCAGTTAGTTGGTAGCCTCTTATACTTGACTCATACCCGTCCTGATCTTTCCTTTGTTGTTGGTCTTGTTGCCCGATATATGTAAACACCCCATGAAATCCATTGGAAAGAAGCTAAAAGGATACTTCTCTATGTTCGCGGTACAGTTCAGTTCGGGATACATTACAGTTCAGGGGGGACTCCTTTATTGGTTGGTTTCACTGATTCAGATTGGGTCGACGACCCTGATGATCAGAAGTCTACTGCAGGTTATGTTTTCAGCCTTGGTTAAGGACCTGTCACTTGGGACTGTAAGAAACAATAGGCTATTTCACTTTCTTCAGCAGAAGCAAAGTACCGAGCAGCAGTAAATGCAAGTCAGGAAGCCCTGTGGCTTCGATAGATCCTTTCAGAGTTTGGATTCCAGCACCAGCATCCGACCAGCCTTTGGTGTGACAATCATAGTGCCATCAAGCTCGCCAAAGACCCAGTTCAACATCAGCGTAGCAAACACATCGAGCTACACATGCACTTCATCAGAAAGCTAATTCATGATCACGTTATTGAAGTGCTCTTTTTCCCTACAAAAGATCAAGTTGCAGACATTTTCACAAAGTCTCTTACAGAAGCAAAGTTTTCCAAACTTTGATCTATGTTAGGAGTTCCAGAAGTTGTCATTAAGGGGGATAGGCTCTAATGCTTCCTTCCTTCTCCTATTGTGTCACTATTGTAAATCCTTCAATCCTATCCCAAGTTGTTCTTAAGGGGGGATGTTAGGATATTTAGACACTTAGGAGTTAGTTAAGATCTACTTGGTCTATTGTGTCGTTAGGTAAAAGTGTGTTTTCTAGTGTGTTTCTTTAGTGTGCATTAGTATGCATTTGTAGTTAGGGAATTTGACGGTCACGATATGTTCCCGACATAGAGTGATCTGACGGTTCATACTCTCCTCGATCTTAACGACCATTGATCCGTGGCTTAGCACCCGATTGGTCCATGATCTCTATTTAAAGAGCATGGAGGGTCATTTGTCGATGATCGATTGTGAGAAACTCTATTGTAAAATCTCTCTATAATTTTTTCCTTGCATTAATAAACTGCTCCAAGTGGCCGCGTTGGTTGGGGTCGTGGATGTTTCCCCGTAGGGGTTTTACCATGTGAAAACATCGGTGTGTTGATCTTTGATCTAGTTATGTGAGTGGTTACTAAAGGTGTTCGTCCTCTGTTGGAATACCTGTGTTGTTGAACAATAGAAATTGTCCATCTATGTCTTCTTTCAGGATGGATTCATCCTCACTCGTAGTGTCGCAAATATAAAAGATGTGTGGAAAAAGTTGGGAATGGGCACAAGGCCCATGAAACATTGATCTCTCAAAGTGATTCTAGGGTTGTAACAACGAATATTAACACTAACCTAGAATGGATAAAGGATAAACACCTTCATATATTGAACATGAACCAGGATATCTTCATCTCTAACACTTTCATCTCCTTCTAAAACATAATGCAATTGAATTGAAGTTAACCAAATCTTAATAGTTTCCATGGAAATTTATTTAATATTCAAACATGGGTTGTCATTCTAGTATTATAATCCCCTAGTATCAATGCACAATTTAGAGTGATACAATTCTCCATGATTAGCATATAATATAGTAAAGAACAATATTAATTCTTTACAACAACTACCACAAATTAGAACAGACATGAGCTTTAGAGAAAATAAGAAAAATCTAAACATTCTATTGAAACTCACTTTACCTTGCATGACCACTATTAAATCGTTTTTTTTTGTCATTGTTGAATTGACACTTAACCAAATCAATTTTGTTAAATTTCCACTTAAATAGATTAATCCATTGCTCCTCTCATTCATTCATGTTTCATTGTGAAAGAAATAAAAAAACGAAAGGGACAATCCAATACCAACATGCGAGTAGGGATAATATTTGTTATTCAAACCTTTGTCTGCTTTCAATCTCTTTCTATGGTTGAATATGTTGCATGGCATATGCTACTCAACTCTTGTATTAAAAATATATCATGTAGTATGCTTTTCGCATAACAGTTGTTTATATATATATTCTTTATAAAATAAATATAATTTAAATTTTGCTAAAAAAAATAAAGAGCAAAAAAATATCTCAATAATAATAATCTGTTACCTTCTTAAGATTCGATAAATCAATTGATTTCAGTGGAAGTTAATCATCATTATCATAATCAATAATCAATTAAAAATGAAACATATAACCAAATCATAGTTATGTATATATCTTTTACATTATAACATATGTGAACGATTAGTATTTCTCCAATTTTTAAATAATACATAAGATTACAAAATGATTGTAAAAAGATTATACAAGACCACTAATATAATATCTATTAATACATTAATATGTAAATCTTTTTTAATATTAAAAATTAAATATTAATAATATAATATCTATAAATAGATTAATATGTAAGTATTTTTTTAGTATTTAAAATAAAATAGACATACCTTCATGGGTTATCATTTCTATTAACTAGACCTGCCTTAAAATTATTAAGAAATTGGATATGCCTTCAAATGATTATGAAATGTGTTTAATTGAGATAGTTATGTTTAAAAATATTTACGTTTTTGAAACCATAACGTGTACACAAGAGGCCTAATATTGATGACTCAACATTATTTAATGTTAAAAAATTTATTTGTATTTTTTTTTTTTACACATTAATTTTTTTTAACAAATTATTGAGAAGATTAATATTTATATTAACATTTTTTTATTAGGAAAATAGGCACAAAAAATTCACCAATACTTGGTAAATGTTAAACCGCAATCTCAAGAATACAAAGCTTAAACTCTAAAGTATACACGCGTCTCACCAATTATACTATCCCATGAAACTTATATTCATTTTAACATAAACCTATAAAATAACTTAATTTTATTCATTTTAACATAAACCTATAAAATAACTTATACTATCCCATGAAACTTATATTCATTTTAACATAAACCTATAAAATAACTTAATTTTATTCATTTTAACATAAACCTATAAAATAACTTAATTTTAATATTCATAAGTACAAAAGGCAAATATTTATATGATTTTTTTCAAACGTGAATAATATTTTAACAAATTATGAAGAAGAATAATATTTGTATAAGCGAGAGTTTATGTGGCATGTATGAAGGTTGACTTCTTAATTGTGAGAATTGAAATTACATTATACGTATTCTTTATTATTTATATAAATGAATTTTTTTATATAAATATTGTATGAAGGTTGATTTCTTGTTGAAATTGAAATTACATTATAATATTCTTTATTATTTATATAAATAAAAAAATTATATAAATATTTTTTTGGGGTTTTAAGTTTATTATTTATATAAATAAATTTTTTTATATAAATATTTTTTGAAGTTTAGGTTTATAGTTGAAATAATCTATTTAGTTGTTTTTTTTTTTCGAGATTTTTTGAAAATGATTATCTTTTATCACTATGATCATCAATATTTATACAATACATAGGTGGATTAATTTTTATTCAACATCCTATTTTTTTGAATGGACATAATATATTGGAGGACCGTGAAACTTATCATTCAATAGCACATGACCATGTATCACAATAAAAGGGATGAGGACGAGTTTTTGACATTTTAAAAAGCATCAAATTGGACGACCAAGAATTTAGATAACATGTGGAACAGTTGTCATTATACTTTGTGGATTTGTATTGCAAGATGCTCTCTCTATCTATTGGTTGGTTTTCATTATACTTTGTGGATTTGTATTGCAAGGTGCCCTCTCTATCTATTGGTTGCATTTCCTTATTACATACTTTAAATCTTTCATAAATTTTTTTGATAAGAAGAATTTCATTTGATTTTGGTCATCTTAAAGAAATATGAATATTTGAGAATATTTGATCTCAATATTAATATGCTTAGGGTTTTATTCTAAAAAAAAATGTGTAATTGTACTCATCTTTAATGGATCGACTTTTCAAATAATAATTTTATAAGGATTAAATCAATATAAATTGGTTGTTTATTCAAGTTGAATGTTTTTTAGAAATTGATCATTTGATCAAGTTAAAGTTTCTCATATTAAAGAATAATAGTATGAGTGGATGTATTCCAAGTTCTTAAGAAATTACACATCACTCAAATATTTGTAAACTAGGGTGAACAATTTTTATAGTCTAATCATTATTTTGTTTGGATTGGATGTAATGTTTATATGAATTTGACTATTTGTTGAAATCACTAAATGGTCATATCCATCCAAGGTTGAATCCCTCCAACTCTCAACAATTATAGATGGTTATGGGTCATGGATTTTTCATCCAATTACTTGAGAGAAAAAAATCTATTTGAGTTAGGGTTTGTTGGAAAATCTAGTCTCCTTGGATATAGAAACTAACCACCATACACGAAGCATCCTTGAAGCCATTATGCACTACAAGGAAAACACCACCTAGTAGAGATTTTTGTGAAACCTCCTACAAAAAAAATATCCCTTCTCTATTTATAGCAGAGGTTGCTAGCAGAGGCAAGTGGCCGAAGGTTTTAGTGGAGTTGTTTTTGTTGGTGCACTTAAATTGTCTTAGGCATCCCGATGCACTCAAACTAATGTGTTTTTGTTATCAATGCACCGACAATTGCTATTACTATTTCACAACAAAATATTGATTTAAATAAATTCTAAACACACTCTAATTGGTGCATCTTTGAATCATAAGCACACGGGTGCATCACTATACAAGATGCACCAAATAATTTTTAGACATTTGTTATACAATATTGGGTTTTATTTAAAAAAAACAAAAAAACTTATTAGTTCCCATTATTGATGCACCGATAATTTCTATTACTATTCTATGATAAAATATCGGTTTGAATCAATTCTATTGCATACTCTAATTAGTGTGTCTTTAACCTGTAAGCATACTAGTGTATCATTATATAAGATGCATTGAATAAGGTTTAGCCATTTTGTTATACAATATTGGTTTTATTTTAAAAAAATACTAAACTTATCGGAGAACTACCGTATAGGGTGCACTAGTGCGTTCCGAGTATGAATGCATCAAAGGTTGTTATTACTATTATGTGATAGAATGTTGATTTCAATCAATTTCGAACATACTCTAACTCGTGCATCTTTAAACCATAAATGTATCTGTGCATCATTATATAAGACACACTTAATAAGGTTTGGACATTTTTGTTATACAATATCGGGTTTATTTTTAAAAAATCATAAAAACTTATTTGTGTTCTTAATCATTATTCACACACTATGTAAATTGATTATCATCCCCTCATTTACATTTTTAGCGGTTTAAAATTTAAAATTAGGTGTTAATTTGCATATTTTCTGAAATTTTTAAAATAAAATTGTGCGATGCATTTATGCCATTTGGATTGCATTGACACATGTACTGCATCCATGTTATTAACAGGTTGCACCATCCTCAGTGCATCTAGTCAAATAGAGTGCACTATTGAAGCCAAAGAAAAAGAAAATCTTTTGTTTTTTTGGTGTTTATATAATGTTAAGAGGCATCATTAGCAATGCTCCTATATATTGTAAGTGCACCATACTTTTATTACATAATTTTTTCCCGCTTGTTGGTGCTATAGGAAATGTATGGAGGCACCATTAGTTGTGCTTCTATAAATATTAAGTGCACTATAAAGTTAAAATTGATAAATACATTTTCTTGTGCTTATCAATGCACTTGGAAATGTAAGGGGGAACCATAATCAATGCTCGTTTACATCATAAGCACATCGTTAATCAAAATAAATAAATTAAATTTTCTTGGTCTTGTTAGTGTGCTTCAAAATGTATGGATATAAAGTATCTAGAATAGCTTTGTTTATCAAACAACATTTTAATTGGATCTCTATAAAGTATCTAGTATAGTTTTGTTTATCAAACAACAATTTAATTGGATCTCTCCCAATAGCATTAGTGGTTTAGTTGAAATTACATATTTAGATTTGTCAAAAACAATTTAGATGGACCAATACCTTATATTATTGGTAATTGTACTTCTTTGATTTGTTTTTCCTGCTCACACTAATAACTTCTCTAAGACTCTTCCAATATCTTTCGCCAAGTGTATGAATATAGAGCTATTGGATTTAAGAACAAATAAGTTAACATTGTTGTGAGTTTGTTGGCCATCCGAGTGCACTGGAAACATTGATAAATTAATGGTGCAACCCAAGGGATTGTGAGCAGTGAAGAGGGTACATTCCTTGGGTTGTGCAGGTTGTGGAGAAGAGGTGGTGGATTAGAACTAATGTGGAAGTAAAACCTAGGTTTTTGGGTAGGAGAATGTGGAGAGTGGACAACCAAGAGGGCCAGATCTCCTTGTGGAATCATAGAATCATCTCAGGGGTGGCTTGTTATTGAGAGAAAATGAACAACAAGCCTATGGCTAGGAGGAACACCCTTCGTATGCAACCAATTGGTTAATTTACAAATGGATAAGTTTCTGTTGTTTTTACTATGATTATTTTGTTGTGTAAATTTTAATTGAATGTTGTTATGTTTGTTGGGTATGCATGCATTCATGAATTTTTTTATTATGTTGTTAGTTGCATGAGTAAATAAACATTTCATTTTGCTGTAATTTTTATGGGCCTATTGCCCCTTAGTTTATTTTATATGTATGGGGTGATTTAATTTTTGTTTCAGCAGGATAGTACATTACACCCATCCTTGTCAATAAAAAACAGGGCACTATCCATGTTTGTACTAATTTTCGTGATCTAAACCAAGATTTTCCTAAAGACAAATTCCTAACCCTATTCATTGACTAGGTTATCAATGAGTGTGATGGGCATGGGGTCCTTTATTTTATGGATCGATTCTTAGGGTGTAACCATATTCAAATACGACATGTAGATCAGTATAAAAAATGCATTCAACACACAGTGGGGAACATTTTCCTATTGTGTAATGCCATTTGGTCTAAAAAATGGTGGGGACACCTTCCAACATGCCATGACTTATAGTTTTCATGACCTCTCTCATCGCATTTTGGCTTATCTTGACAACCTTACTACTTGGTCGAAGAGGTGGTCACAACAACTACGAGACCTCCATACCATTTTGCAACGATGCCATAAATACAATATTTTCTTGAACTCTCTCAAGTGCATTTTCTACATCACTACTGGTTGATTAATGTAAAGGACCCATCTCCCCTTCCGAGCCATATCACTATCATTTTTCCCAACATAACCCTGATACCAAAATTAAATGAATCCATGCAGTAAGATAAAAATTCTCATGCGACTACCAACAATTTTAAATTCATGGATGCAAAGTATATAAGAAACCACAACATGAAAAAACACACAAAATGAAAAGTAAAATCACAACATTAAAGTCAACATTTGACAAGAATAACATAGTGAATAAGAAAACTTATCTTATGCATGAATTTCACCAATTGGTTGTGTCTGAGGGATGTTCCTCCCAACCATAGGCTCTATTATTCCATTTATTTCAATAGCAGGACACCCCCGAGCCGGGGCTATAAGTCCACAAGGACGATTGAATGTCATGGCTGACCACTATCCACTCAATAACCCAATACCTAGATTTATAACTACTACAACAATTCCAATCCACCATATCTTTTTCGCCTAAAACCACACAACCCAAGGAGTGGTATCCCCTTCTCTTCCATGCAATCAAAGTAGCCTTCTCACATGCTCTTGATAAATTTCCTCAACAAGAAACTCACTTACAAGCATCACAACCTAATTCTTAACATAATTTCTAGCCCCTCTCATGGTTGTTTTCATACATAGTATGGATGGTTCTCTTTCTTATCACCAATATCTCTTCTTGCTCCCCTCTTTTTGTCCCAAAAATTGTCCCCTTTTTCCTACTCAAAATTATTTTTCTTCCATGCATGCTTTGACTCTCACATTTCCCAAGAAGTAGTTGTACTCAACCCATGTTGTCATAAATTAGTGAGATGACCTTTTTGATAAACCCATTGCATGGGAGAATATTTTTGACAATGCAATATATCGCATGTTTTAGAATTTTGGGTGTGTTAGGAAATATTAGCAAGGTGTGACATGGCATGATGGAGAAGTTTTTCCAAGTCATGATAAGTCAAAAGGAGGTTAATATGCCTCATAAAATGTGATACTAAAGAGTCATCCATACAAAGAGTGACGTGTCTTTGTGTAATGACATGTCATCTTACACATATGATGTCAGGTATGGATGATGGCATGGCAAGAGAGATAAAGTTGTGAGAAACTTCAAGAGACCATAACTTTATGGTCATAACTCATAATCAAGCAAGAGTACAGTCTTTGGAAATCTCGCGACGAGTAGAATGTAGTCATGAACTCATATATGAATTTAGAATTGGACATTTAAGAACAAAAAAATTGATACCTCACCTCATCAATGATAATTAAGGGTTTGTTATGTCACACTACCCACACTTCACTTTAACATTTCCATTCACCCATTTCAAGGGTATGCTTGTTTAATAGTAAACAATTTATAAAAAAATGAAAATTGAGAAATAAAATAGCAATAAATGTCATTTTGAAAAGAACAAAATGTAATTCTAAAGGAGTGACCACATCACAATACCTATAGATTAACCAAATCAAACACAAGAAACTTAAAATACTCAAATTATTTTTTTGTGTGTAAGGTACTAGGTGTATTATGCAAAGCAAAAAAATAATTATTATGACAAATACCAGTGGAAAGAGAAAAATACAGAGAACAATAACACCATAAATGATACCTTTATTTATAGAAAGCTAATTTCATTGGCCTGTTCGAGGGGGAAACCTCCAATGGAGTAGAGCTCAATTACAAAATAATTCTCAAGACAAAAATTTCCCATGCTTTCATAGTATTTCTATCTTGTAGAGAACATTCTACAGGAATATCTTTCTCAAAGCATAAACTTTTATTAAGTCTTCTTAAATTAGACATGTTCACATTATTACATAGGAATTATTTACTAATGTCAGCCTTTATTACATAGAAAACAAATTATTCTCCCTTTGTGAGGGGTTAGGGAGGTTAGGTCCCTAACATGCCCCNTGAAAAACAACCTTGTCCTCGAGGATTGAGATTGGGAAATTGTTGCAGAATGGTAGCTAGCTCCCATGTGGAATCTTCTGGTGGTGTATGCTTCCATTGAACTAAAAATTCCTTGATGGTGTGGTGACAGAGACAACACTAGTGGTGGTCAAATACTGTTGGGGGTTGTAACCAAATGGAGCCTTCTTCATTCAATTCAAGGAGACTAAATTGGGCATGGCACTTGGTTCCAATCACTTTCTTTAAGAAAGAAGCATGATAAACGGGATGGAACTTAGAGTGACCGAGGAGAGATAATTGGCAGGCCACAGGCCCCACGTGCTTGAAAATTGTATAAGGGCCATAAAAATTGGGAGCAAGTTTTTTATTGTGTTCAACTTTGAGCGAATTTTTCTTATAATATTGTTGACAAAGAAACACCTAGTCCCTTTTAGAAAATTGATTTTCTAAATGACCCTGATCTGCTTGTTGCTTCGTGTGATTTTGATCCATGACCAAATTTTCTTTGAGGGTATGGAAAATGGCAGCTTGTACTGTAAGTGTGTTGTTGAAAACCTGAATCTTAGATACACTTGGTAGGTAGGAGATAACAAAAGGTGGCTTTTGACTGTATACTTCTTCAAAGGGAGTTATGCGAGTGGTAGCACGATAAGATGTGTTGTACCACCATTCAACTAGTGGTAACCACTGAGCCCATTGAGTTTGTCCTTTGGACACAAAACACCTCAAATATTTTTCCAAGCACTTCCTGATAGCTTTAGTTTGTCCATCAGTTTGGGAATGATAGGTCATGTTGAGTTGCAATTGGGTTCCTTGGAGATTGAACAATTCTTGCCAAAAGTTGCTGGTGAAATTTGGATCATAGTAGGAGACAATAGAGTGAGGCATGCCATGGCGTTTGAATATATTTTCCACGAAAATTTGAGCCATTGTGGATGTTGTGAAAGGGTGTTAGAGAGAATATAAATGAGAATATTTGGAAAGGAGATTGACGACAACCATGATGAATAACTTATAGATGATAATGAATTCCATAGAAATACCCTCCCATATAGCAGGTGGAATAGAGAGTGGTTGGAGTGTGCCTAGATTTTTTATTTTTTCTCCCTTATTGCATTGACAAGTATCACATTTAGCCACAAAGGTGTAGATGTCTTGTTTCATTCCTTCCCCAAAAAAAAATTTGTTTGACCTGTTCATAGGTTTTGTGAAAGCATAAATTCCCAACTGTTGGTGGAGCATGAAGTTTATACATCATAGTGGATTTAAGATGAGACTCTTTTCTTAAATATAGGTGACCTTTATAGTGAAGCTCCTCATTGTGCCAAGAGTATCCCGGAGAGGCCCGATGACCTTTTTGTAATTGTTGGATCGGGTGACAAAGTTTGGGATCTTGGAACCACTCCTAGCGAACGACTTGTAACCAATCTGCTACAATGAAAGAGAGGGAAAAGAGGGACCCTTCTTCTTCATATTTCCTTGAAAGAGCATCTATAACCCCATTTTATTTTCCCTTCTTGTGAATGATCTCGTAATCATAAATGAACATATTGGTCACCCATTTTTGTTGCTCAGGGCATGAAATTATTTGTTCCAAAAAATAATTGAGGTTACGATTATCAGTTTTAATTTGGAAGTGTTTCCCCAACAAATAAGGACACCAGAGATCCATTGCATGGAGAATAACCAACATTTCCTTTTCATAGGTGGATTGGCCCAAATGTCACTCTGAGAGTTGTTTACTAGTGAAAGCCAAAGGTCTACCATATTGCACGAGGAATGGCCCAATTCCTTTCCCTGAAGCATCACAATCTAGGACAAAAATATTGGTAAATTCAGGTAATGCCAGAACATGAGTCATGCACATAGCCTCTTTCAATGATTGGAAATATTGATCAGTTGTGGGAGTCCAACTGGAAGAATTATTTTTTAGGAGATTAGTGAGGGGAGCTGCAATTTTTCCATAATTCTGAACAAACTTGCGATAATAGCCTCTTAAACCCAAGAAACTGTGCAAACTTTTAAGATTTTTAGGGCAAGGCCAATACTTCATAACTTAAATTTTCTTAGGATCCACATGTACACCATCCTTCCCAACAATATGGTCCAAGTACTCTACTTCAAAGGATTCAAAAGAATATTTAGATTTTTTAAGAAAGAGTTTGTGTTGAGATAGTAAGTGTAGGAATTGATCCACACGAGAAACATGGGCTTGCCAAGTTTTACTATATATGAGGATATCATCAAAGGAAACTAAGAAAAAATGATGGAGGAAATGACGAAAGACATGATTCATGAGACTTTATAAAGTGGAAGGTACATTACATAGGCCGAAGGGTATGACTAAGAACTCATAATGGCCCTCATGAGTTCGAAAGGTAGTTTTGGGAATATTGGCCTCTTTCATATGTATCTGGTGGTATCCAGAACAAAGATCAAGTTTGGTAAAGTATTGAGCACCACTCAATTCATGCAAAAGGTCATCAATGACATAAATGTGGAATTTGTCTTTGATTGTGATTTTATTGAAGGCGTGAAAATCAGGACACATATGCCATGTGCTTTCTTTCTTGAGTACCATAAATAGAGGAGAATAATAAGGGTTGGTACTAGGAGGGATAACACTCGTCGCAAGCAATTCCTGAACAATTTTCTCAATTTCATTTTTTTGGGCAAAGGAATGATGATAAGGGTAAACATTGGGGGGAAGACTTCTAGGGGCAATGGAAATGGAATGATTATGTGTGCCACGGGAAGGGGGAAGTCCTTGGGGGTTGTTAAAATTATATTGGTGTTTAGATATGAGAGATTGGAGGTCGGGATGAATAGTGGGTGAGGGGGTCTCAACTACTTGAATGGAATGGGGTTGGGAAATAATGTCAAAATGACCTTGTTTTAGTAGGTTTTCCATTCGGTGGGAACTGATGATTACAGGGGAGTCTATCATGATGCCTTGGAACTTTTACTGATGTCCATCATGTTTAAATTCCATTGTTAATTCCTTAAAATCCATGGTGATGGGTTCGAGTGTGTGTAGCCATTCAACACCGAGCACAATATTGCAACCGCCCATGTCAATAAAAAACAAATGAGATTTCAGGTGGAATTGACCAATTTGTAGGCACAAATTTTCACAATGCCCCCCACATTTCATGGAACCTCCATTTGCAATCATGTTTTGAAAATTGTTGACGGCATGGATATAACACCTAATCTCTTGAGCAATGCGATAATGAATAAAATTATGGGTGTTGCCACTGTTGACTAGGATAATGGCTTTCATATGCTTAATGTATCCAATTAGCTTAAGGGTTTAGGGAGCAAAAATAATAGTGAGGGAACTCAAAGAGATAAGGGGTTCAACTTCTAGTGGATCAGAGGGCCAAGTATGATCATTGACTTGGGATATCTCTTTAGAAGGGGGAAACATCTACATCCTCTTCAAAAACATCTTCATAAATGGCCATAAAATGTTTTTGTTCCTTACACTTGTGCCCCGAAAAATATTTTTCATCACAAGTATAACAAAGGCCCTTGAGTTGGCATTCATAACCATTTCTTCCCTGGTTAATTTATGGATCTTGAGAGGAGTGGAATGAGGGTCTAGATTTGTGGGTCGAGGGCGGGAAATGAAGGATGGTTTTCTATTTTTGGAAGAGACTACTTATTTTTCTTCCTTGGTGTGTTGAGTAGCTTCAATCTAATTTTGGGGGTGATCCATGAGGACATGGGCTCATATGTCATCCTTCAGGCCACTAATAAAGCATTCCCATAATAAGGTGTCAAACATGCCATCGATTCAGAAATTCAATTGCTCAAAAGCGATGATAAATTCTTCCATTGTACCATACCATTTCAGCTTGGTCAAATGACCCAAATGATGTGTGTCAGTTTCAAAGCATTCATAAAGATTTGCAACAAACTGGGTCCAAGTAATATACCCTCTACGTGAATTTTTACACCATTGCCACCATTGGGAGTGTTCAAGATCTATATAAAGGACACTTTATGAAGTTTGGAAAAATCATTGGTAATGCCATGCAAAGAGAAATAATGTTCCATTTGAGTGACCCAAACCCTGGGATCCGAGCCATCAAATTTATTCACGTCAACTTTAGGAAGACAAAGTTCACGATGAGGAGGGTTGGAATGAAAGGGCATGAACTGGGAGGAATTAGTGCCTTACGGATGAGAAGGTTGTTTAGAGGAGGTAGGGTCCCTGAATTGACTCATCCATGTGTGCATATTTTCAAAAAAGGATTGGAGGTTTCTTGTCATGTGTTCAGAGAGGGAGTCAATTTTGGAGTTGAGGATGGAATTGAGAGTATCAATATTGGAATTGATGTGTTTAATTTCATTATCTATCTTCGTGAGGCCAATGGATGAGGAACTAGGGTGATTTTCAACTTATTGGTTGCGGTTTTGGGCTATGGTGGAGGGAAGCGACAAGAATTGGTTTGGTGGGTTTGTACAAAAAGGGGTTATGGGTGAGGGGTACTAATGCAATCAATTCGAAGAGAGGAATCCAATGGGATAGGTCCCAAATAAGGGTGTTGGGGAGGGTGGGTGCATCCATAGAGAAAAAAAATTTAGAAGTGATAGGTACCACTGTGATAAGGGCGAAGATAGGAGTCTAGTGGGATAGGGCCCAAATAAGGGTACCAATGTGACCACCACTTTTTTTTTTACTCCTGTGGAGTTATACTCCGACCTGAAGAATATTATAGTGACTGAATTCTCAAATTGTTAACAAGGAAAATTATGTACGAATTTTGCAACCTCAATGCAAGAGGCAGGGTTGCACTGCAAAAGTTCCCTTCTGTTTCTTTTCTATTATGTTCTAGAAGCAAGGGTTAGGGTTTTGAGGGTTCCTATGGATAAGGGTCTTTCCTATGCTATAACTCTCTGATATACTAGTGGGGTCCAACAATAATACTTAGCCCAATATCTTAGGGCATCGACTAAGGAGGCTCTACCATACCCTTAGTTGTACTACCTGATTACCTAGGTATGCAAGAGTGATATTCATGAGTGCTATTCTTGGTGCCACAATAGTATTCAGGTGGTTGCTAAGTTGATCTATAGTTGGTTTCAAGAGACCTATGGGACTCCCTATATACCCGAGGGTACGTGGGACTGAATGGTCGTGTACATGTATTGTGTAATGTGGTACTACTCGAAGGGGTACCAACATGGGTTACAAAGGTTTCCAACAAGGTGAAATTGTGTGTTTCGAGTAACCCGTGAAATTGATTGTATTTTCTACATGAAGTCCTCCGCAACCCCATATTTACCCATTGAACGATAGATCACTATGCTTTAAAGACACCGAAAGTACACGTCTCTAGCCTGAAAAATTGTTGTTTAAAATTCTACATAGAAAAGTGCTTCGATACCACTTGTAAGGTACCATATGTATTATGTAGAGTAGAAACATAATTATTATGACAAATACCAATGGAAAGAGAAAAATATAGAGAACAATAACACTATAAATTATACATTTATTTATAGAAATCCAAGTTCACTTGCCTCTTCGAGGAGGCAAACTCCAACAAAGGCATAGCTTAATTACAAAATAATTCTCAAGACATAACTTTCTCATGCTTTCTACTCCTATATATACTATTTCTATCTTGTAGAGAACATTCTAAGAGAAGATCTTTCTAGAAGCAAAAACTTCTATTAAGTTTTCTTACATTAGATGTGTTCACATTATTACATAGGTCTTATTTACTAATGTCGACCTTTATTACGTATAAAACATATTATTCTAACTACGTGAAGGGTTTGAAAGGTTAGGTCCCTAACAATATGTATAATCTTACATTACAATCCTAGATCATGCACTAAATATTCAAAATAATAAATTCTTACATACAAAAAAGTTATATATTTATTTATTATTAAAATAGATAGTAAATACAATATAAAATATTATTTTTAAAAATAATATTAAATATTCAAAATTATTATAATATTTTTTTAGTATAATCATTTTTTATAAGTTTATATAATATATTTAGTACTCACCCTCACAAGTAGTATACAAGTGAAGTCACAAGTAGTATACAAGTGAAGTCGGAATAGTCCACTTAATAGTCATATTTGCAAAGGTTAAAAGTGAAATTAAAATTAGTATTCAACTATCATAAAAGTTACAAAATTGAATTAAAATTATACAATTCAATGAATTCTATAACATCTTTTAAACTTATACTGGCAACCGTGAGTTCTTAAAAAGATCACTCATCCTAATATCACTATGTGAACTTAACTATTAAATATTTCTCATCATCAAAATTATTTATTCATTCACTTACAAATAATACTATATGAATTTAACTATTAAATATTTCTCATCATCAAAATTACTTACTCATTCACTTACAAATGATAAATAATAAGGTAGTGAGGATTTTATTATTTACTTATAATAATTATTAAATATTTCTCATCATCAAAATTACTTACTCATTCACTCACAAATAATAAATAATAAGGTAGTGAGGATTTTATTATTTACTTACAAATAATTAGAAAGTGAGGAATTTATTATAAATAAATGTTGTAATATAAATTATTATAAATAATATTATAGTAAGGTATGTGAACTTAATTATTAATTATTTTTCATCATCAAAATTACTTACTCATTCATTTACAAATAATAAGTAATAAGGTGTGAGGATTTTATTATTTACTTACAAATAATTATTAAATATTTCTCATCATCAAAATTACTTACTCATTCACTTACAAATAATAAATAATAAGGTAGTGAGGATTTTATTATTTACTTACAAATAATTAGAGAGTGAGGATTTTATTATAAATAAATGTTGTAATATAAATCATTATAAATAATATTATAGTAAGGTATGTGAACTTAATTATTAATTATTTTTCATCATCAAAATTACTTACTCATTCATTTACAAATAATAAGTAATAAGGTGTGAGGATTTTATTATTTACTTACAAATAATTATTAAATATTTCTCATCATCAAAATTACTTACTCATTCACTTACAAATAATAAATAATAAGGTAGTGAAGATTTTATTATTTACTTACAAATAATTAGAGAGTGAGGATTTTATTATAAATAAATGTTGTAATATAAATCATTATAAATAATATTATAGTAAGGTATGTGAACTTAACTATTAATTATTTTTCATCATCAAAATCACTTACTCATTTATTTACAAATAATAAGTAATAAGGTGTGAGGATTTTATTATTTACTTACAAATAATTAGAAAGTGAGAATTTTATTATAAATAAATGTTGTAATATAAACTATTATAAATAATATAATAATAAGTCATTTACAAATAATAAGTAATAAGGTGTGAGGATTTTATTATTTACTTACAAATAATTAGAAAGTGAAAATTTTATTATAAATAAATGTTGTAATATAAATCATTATAAATAATATTATAGTAAGGTATGTGAACTCAACTATTAATTATTTCTCATCATCAAAATCACTTACTCATTCACTTACAAATAATAAATAATAAGGTAGTGAAGATTTAATTATTTACTTACAAATAATTAAGGAGTGAGGACTTTATTATAAATAAATGTTGTAATATAAATCAATATTAATAATATTATAGTAAGGTATTATAGTAAGGTAGTGAGGATTTTATTATAAATAAATGTTGTAATATAAACCATTATAAATAATATTATGATTTATAATAGTATTGAATTACTAATTATATCAATATGTTGATTTTTAAATTTGAAAATAATAAAATAAAACAAATATAATGAATTTTGAATTTTAAAATTTTTCTATAATAAAACAAATAAATATAATGTTATTAATTACTTATTTAAATTTGTAAAAATGTCTTATTTATATTTATTTAAATTTTATAAATATTTTTTTATTTATATATTATTAAATAAAATAATTTAAAAAAAGAAAAAATAAAATATTTATCCAAAAATTTAAAGATACTTTAAAATCAAAATAAAGAAACAATGTAAAATCCATATCCAAAATTAAAAGCATAGTAAAAGGAATGCAAATCGTTAAAGGGAGCAAAATCTCTCAAACTCCTCTACTAAGATACGGAGGGTGCTACATTTGTGTTACGTAAATCTGGCCTAGCCCCCGATTCGTTCATATTTCCACAAGTTGTTAAGAATAATTAAAGTCAGCTCAATAAGAATAAGCCCAAGTCAAGTCAATAAGCCCATCTCCCGGATTTCCCGGTCCCCACTCTGACGTTTTTCCCTGGTCAAAGTCAATAAGCCCATTTTTCTTCCTCTATTTTGTTTTTTTCCAAAATTTCTATGAAAGTTTTCGGGTTCAACGCTCTCTCATTTCCCAAGTCAAGTCAAGGGGCCATCTCCCTGTCTGATTTGTTTTTCCAAGTCTCCAGAATTGAATTGAAATGAATGGCATAAAATTCCAGGTTCGTTTCTTTCTCTGATTTGTTTTTTTGCCACTTCTGTAGAATATAATTTAAATGAATGGCACAAACTTCCAATTACGTTCTGGAAGATTTTCCGCCAGTCAAAATCAATAGGTCCATTTTTCTCTCTGTTTTGTTTTTTCCAGGTCTGTAACTAACAAAATTTCAATGAAGTTCTGAATGATTTTCCGGTTCAACAATCTCTTTTCCCAGTCAAGAGGCCTATTTATCTCTCTGTTTTGTTTTTTCCGAGTGGGTAGAATTGAATTTATATGAATGGCACAAAATTCCAATTAAATTCTGGATGTTTGCCCCCACTGACTCAAGTTAATACACGGTCATTTTCTCTTTGACTGAAAATTTACTCATTGCATTAGAATTTCCCAACTCAAATCACTGTATATCCTTCATTTTTGTTCACACACAGGACTTTATATGACAACTGCTGCTGTAATTATAAATATACGTCTGTAGATAGTGAAGAACACAACTCACGGCGTCTGGCTTTGAAGGAATTTGGAATCGGAGAGTGAGAAATGCATCATAGAAGTATTGTCTCATGATGTTTCTGTGCTTTGTGATCATGGCTGTTGCAATGCCTATTAATTACTATCATCATACTCATACAACTGAAGATCATCAATATCTTAGCATTTTTTCATAGCTTGAATGTTTTAAGCTCTGGTTACAGTAATTTATAATTTCTACTGTGGAATTCCTCAATGGATAACAAATTTCACTCAGTTATATGTGTTGGATTTATCCAATCCCATTACATTGTCTTTCAAGGATTTACAAACAAATCTTTATATTATGGTCAAATAAACTAGGAAATGACAATTGATGTATTCTCTGTCATACCTATTGCCTACAAACATAATATTTGATTTGTCTGGTAATAATCTTATAGGAGAAATACCTGCAAGCATAGGAACATTGAATAACTTGCTATTGCTAAATTTATCTAAAGCTGTAATTCCTACATCTCTCAGTAACATATATCTACTTTGGAGCAGTTAGACTTGGTCAAGAACAATTTGATTGGATCAATTCGTGAAGAGCTCTCTAAACTATATAGTTTGGTTGTTTTGGACGTTTTATCTAATAACTTTTGGAGGCTAATCCCGGGAGGAACACAATTTTCCACATTCAATGCAAGATCATTTCAAAGGAATAAGTGCTTATATGAATGCCCTTTAAATCCATGCAATAAAAAAGGAAGCCCAATAAAAGAAGGTGACAATAATAGTAACAGTAACAATATTAAAATGACATGACTTATATATATGGATGAAAAGATGTCACTAGGGATTGGAGTGGCCAAACAAAACACAACTCTTCTATGAAATGTACCGATTTCTTACATAGAGAACCAAACATTGAATGTCAATTCTAGTTTGTGGTGAATAAAATAGTCATGTAAATGTTAAAGCATATCTATGTTGTACTATCTTCCTACATATAAAAATTTTTAATATAATCATTTTCTTTGTTGCATTTCCATATTAATCTTAATCTATATAAATAACATATAATTTTATAAATAACAATTCTCTGCATTATTTAATATTTTTTATTAAATTAAATAAATATCAATATTATATTAGATAAAATAATTTAATATATATATATATATATATATATTCTTTTCACGTAATAACAATTAAAAAAAAATACATAACTTTCTCTATATTCTTTTCACGTAATAACAATTAAAAAAAATACATAGCTTTCTCTTGATTATCATTTCTATTAATTAAACATGCCTTGAAATGTGCACTCTATTTAACATATTTCCGTGTTAGAGACTATAACATATACACAGAAGCAGCCTAATATTGGTGACTCACGATTGTTTAATGTATTATATTATGTTTGAAAGCATAACATAAACACTAGAAGAGGCACAGTATTGATAATTCACCATTTGCAAAACATAAACACGTAAAGACAGATATTTATATTTGTTTACTCAATTATTTTTTTTTCATTTTAACAAATTATGGAGAAGAATGATATCTTCACCTTTCAAAGGTTACGAATGAAGATGAGTTTTTTTAATTGTGACTAATAAAATTGGATTTAAAGTTATATTGTATTATTAGTCTCTGCAGTAGGTATAGAGGGACTATAGCTATTGATAATTTGTTGACCTAATGTTAGTTTGTCCTTTGACCACAAATATTTGCATAATATCAAATGTTAGAATTAGGAAACAAAAAACATTAATTTTAATATAATAAAAATTATCATATATGTCATGATCTCATTGGTTGGAGGTCTTATTGGAGGTTTTTTTGAATCATATATTTTTTTATGCATTGCTTGAAGGTGAATTAATGCTAGCATTAGTTTGAATGTTTGTGTTAGCTTTTTCTGCTAGCTAAATTTATCTCAATGTTTGATATACTAGTGTATCAAAGCTTTGTCTATTTTTTATTATTATTAAGTACTAAATGTTTACACAATGCTAGGCCCTTGGATGGTTCTGACAGCCTTAAATGTTTACTTAACAGGCCTCAGAGCCTTAAATGTTTACTTAACATGTATATCACTAACTCGACATGAAAAATAAAAATAAATTTGAATAATTAATTGAACAAAATTTAACAAAACATTATCACATATTAATAATGAATACTATATTTAATATTAATATTATATGATATATATCATAAATTTAATTTAACTCTATAGTCAAGAAGGATCAATTTCTAGGTACAAACCTTTATTATCATAAACAAAATCAAAATTTCAAAATTCCAAATTTACATTTAAAAACGTTAAAAATAATATTGAATAAAATTTAAATAATTGTTTATACTATAATCACATATTAATGATGAATACGATATTTAATATTAATATTATAGGATATATATCATAAATTTAATTTAACTCTAAAGTAAAGAAGGATCAATTTCTAAGTAAAAACCTTTTTTTATCATAAACAAAATCAAAATTTCAAAATTCAAAATTTATATTTAAAAAATTAAAAATAATATTGAATAAAATTTAAATAATTGTTTATACTATTCTTTAAGTAAAAAGTGTTAGAGCATTATATAAATTACTATAAATCTTGGTACAATGTTATAATATTCTATAAATTACTCAGTGTCATGTATATGACAGAATTGTTGGTGCAAAATGTATATGACGAAAGTGTTTGGTGCAAAATGTATATCAAGGAACAAGCTCTACATGAAAAATGAAAAATAAAAATCAATTTGAATAATTAATTGAATAAAATTTAACAAAACATTATCACATATTAGTAATGAATACGATATTTAATATTAATATTATAAAATAGATATCATAAATTTAATTGAAAGTTTATTTATTAATATTAATATAAAATAGCATAATATACTAGTATATATCCATTTTAACTTTAGAGTCAAGAATGATCAATTTATAGGTACAAACCTTTATTATTATAAACAAAATCATAATTTTTAAAATTCTAAATTTACATTTAAAAATATTAAAAATAATATTGAATAAAATTTAAATAATTGTTTATATTATTTTTTAAGTAAAAAGTGTTACAGCATTATGTAAATTACTATAAATCTTGGTACAATGTTATAATATTTTAAAAATTACTAAATTTTATATGTCATGATCTAATTAGATAACATATTGGAAGTCTTATTGTCGGCTTCACTATTCCCAATATTTTATATGTTAGCATATCCAAAAATGGTTTTTTTCAATCATATGTTTTCTTATGCATTGCTTAAAGGTGGATTAATGCTAACATTAGTTCGAATGTTTGTCTTAGCATTTTCTGCTAGCTAAATTTATCCCAATGTTTGATATGCTAGCATATCCAAAGTTTGTCTATTTATTATTATTATTAAGTACTTAAGAAGCCCGCCACAAACATTTTTTCTTAAATTATTTATCTAACAACGCCTTAAATGTTTACTTAACATGTAGGTTGGATATGAAAAATAAAAATAAATTTGAATAGTTAATTGAATAAAATTTAACAAAACATTATTACACAATTTTTTTTTTTTTTTAAATAAAAAGGCAGGTCCTATTATATTAGTATTGCAAAATTACAAGGATCTATTGAAGTGCCAGTTGTCCTGCCTGTTAAGGAAACCGAGACAGCTGGTCATTCCATGTTAGCTTCCAAACTCAAGGTGTTAGTCTGCCGCCCTGCCCGAAAGAAGCCAGGGTGCATGGCCAACCTTAGTATTAGTCTGTTCATTACTATACTACCGCTACCATTGCTATAAGCTAGAAGAGTTGCAACTCTGTTTTGCATAAAAAAGAAAGGAGTTTCTAACAGTAAACAAACAGGAAAACCTCTTAGTCGATGTCCTCGTGGTTGTCCTTCTCCTTGCCACGTCTGACTGGGATGGTGTAGACTTGCGCACAGGTGGGGCATTGGCGCCTTAGGGTGGCGTTGGAGTAGGCGACGTACAACATATTCAGGCGTTGATTAATGCGGATGGCTCTAAAAATTTGGTCGTCCACCATGCTGCACACATCGAAGATTAAATTCAGGTGCTCCAGCTGAAGAAGTGGTGGCTGGTCCTACAAATTCTCCTGGTGCTCGGCCTCCTCCTGGTGCTCTCGCTGCCCTCTCTACTGCCTCATTTCATCAGGAGGTTCGTGGATGTTTTCTTCAATACCTCTCTGTGTCTCTTCCTCTATAAAGCAAGGTGTGAATTCCTCAATTGGAGTGCTGCTAGGACCGTTTTCAGCTCTTGGAACAGGGGTAATGGTGTCCTCTTTGAAACAAGCGGGGGGATCCCAATTGTCTGGAACTGTGAAAAGGAGGCTCTCTGAGTAATTCTGGTTGGATTCCTTCGAAGGAATTTCCTCGACAATCGCCATGGGAGGCATCCCTATTCCTCTGGACTTCCTAGGTCTCCTTCTCTTAGCTAGAGTTCGGGCTCTCTCAAATTTCTTTTGTCTTTTCCTTCGCGAGTCGACCGCGTACCACCATGCGCCTCTGAGAGGCCGCCCCCATGCTCGTGGCATGCTTAGAAATAGAGCTATTGTTGGAGTACCCACTGCCAGGTTGTCTCTGTTCGACTCTGCAACCTTCTGAATCATCCCAAAGCCTCTGAGGCTGCTGATAAGGGCGAAAATGATAGCTATGGCCATTAAGGTTGTGGTCTTAATGCTTTGGTTGACCGTTCTCCTCACGCGAGTGAGAGGCCTCGTCGCATGGTGAAGGCTTCTTGGGTTTGTACCCATCATAAATGGCTAGGAGATGGGGGTGGGTGGCCACCATTAATGGCCCCTCCTGGCGCTGCTCCATGTATCCCTCTTGCTCCGTGTGGCACCCCATCCGGGGAAACATTATTACACATTATTATTGAATACACTATTTAATATTAATATTATACTATAGATATCATAAATTTTATTTATAGTTTATTTATTAATATTAATATAAAATGGTATATACAAATATATATCCATTTTAACTCTAAAGTCAAGAAGGATCAATTTTAAGGTACAAACCTTTATTATCATAAACAAAATCAAAATTTCAAATTTATATTTAAAAATGTTAAAAATAATATTGAATAAAATTTAAATAATTGTTTATATTATTCATTAAGTAAAAAGTGTTATAGCATTATATAAAATACTATAAATCTTGGGACAATGTTATAATATTCTATAAATTACTCAGTGTCATGTATATGAAAGAATTGTTGGGTGCAAAATGTATATGATGGAAGTGTTAGATGCAAGATGTATATCACTCAACAAGCGGGACATAAAAAATGAAAAATAAAAATAAATAGAGTCAAGAAGGATCAATTTATAAATACAAACCTTTATTATCATAAACAAAATAAAAGTTCCAAATTTCTCAATTTATATTTAAAAACATTAAAAATAATATTAAATAAAATTTAAATAATTGCTTATACTATTCTTAAGTAAAAAATGTTATAGCATTATATAAATTACTATAAATCTTGGTAAAATGTTATAATATTCTATAACTCCGCAACTTGAGACTCCGTAATTGTTGGGTGCAAAATGTATATGACGGAAGTATTTGGTGCAAAATGTATATCACGGAACAAGTTGTACATAAAAAATGAAAAATGTGAACCCTCAACTCTGTAATTGTTTGGTGCAAAATGTATATGACAGAAGTGTTGGGTACAAAATCTATATCACTAAACAAGCTCAACATGAAAAATGAAAATAAAAATAAATTTCAATAGTTAATTGAATAGAATTTAACAAAACATTATCACATATTAATAATAAATAGGATATTTAATATTAATATTATAGAATATATATCACAAATTTAATTTATAGTTTATTTATTAATATTAATATAAAAGTATATATCCATTTTAATTTTAGAATGATCAAATTCTAAGTACAAACCTTTATTATCATAAACAAAATCAAGATTTCAAGATTTCAAAACTGCATTTAAAAACATTAAAAATAATATTGAATAAAATTTAAATAATTGTTTATACTATTCTTTAAGTAAAAAATATTATAACATTATATAAATTACTATGAATCTTGGTACAATCTTATAATATTCTATAAATTACTAAATCTTATGTTATAATTGTTGGGTGCAAAATGTATACGACAGGAGTGTTGGGTGCAAAATGTATATCACTGAACAGGCTAGACATGAAAAATGAAAAATGTAAACCCGCGACTATGTAATTGTTGGGTGAAAAATGTATACGACTGAAGTGTTGAGTGCAAAGTGCAAAAAGTATATCACAGAACAAGCATAAAAATAAATTTTAATAATTAATTGAATAAAATTTAACAAAACATTGTCACATATTAATAATGAATACAATATTTAATATTAATATTATAGGATAGATATCATAAATTTAATTTATAGTTTATTTATTAATATTAATATAAAATAGTATATACAAGTATATATCAATTTTAACTCTACAGTAAAAAATGATCAATTTCTAGGTACAAATCTTTATTATTATAAATAAAATCAATATTTCCAAAATTTCGAATTTACATTTAAAAACGTTAAAAATAATATTGAATAAAATTTAAATAATTGTCTATACTAATATTTATTTAAAAAGTGTCATAGCATTATATAAATTACTCAGTCTCTTGTATGTGACGGAATTTTTGGCTACAAGATGTATATCACCGAACAAACCAGACATGAAAAATGAAAAATAAAAATAAAAATAAATAGAGTCAATAAGGATCAATTTATAAGTACAAACCTTTATTACCATAAACAAAATCTAAATTCCAAATTTCTCAATTTACATTTAAAAACATTAAAAATAATATTGAATAAAATTTAAATAATTGTTTATACTATCCTTTAAGTAAAAAGTGTTATAGCATTATATAAATTACTAGAAATCTTAGTAAAATGTTATAATATTCTATAACTCCGCAACCTGCTACTCGTAATAATTGTTGGGTGCAAAATGTATATCACGGAACAAGTTGTACATGAAAAATGAAAAATATGAACCCCCTACTCGGCCAACCCGCTACTCAGTGATTGTTGGGTGCAAAATGTATATGACTGAAGTGTTGGGAAATAAATTTCAATAATTAATTGAATAAAAATTAACAAAACATTATCACATATTGATGATGATGGTGATTAACGTCCTCTAAAATCTAATTGGTCTATCTGAAAGAATGTGATGTCCTTCAACCCATTAACCTGTAACGTGATATTTAATATTAATATTATAGGATAGATATCATAAATTTAATTTATAGTTTATTTATTAATATTAATATTAAATAGTATATACAAGTATATATCCATTTTAACTGTAGAGTCAAGAAGGATCAAATTCTAGGTACAAACCTTTATTATCATAAACAAAATCAAAATTTCAAAATTCAAAATTTACATTTTAAAACATTAAAATTAATATTGAATAAAATTTAAATAATTGTTTATACTATTCTTTAAGTAAAAAGTGTTATAGCATTATATAAATTATTATAAATTTTGGTACAATGTTATAATATTTTATAAATTACTAACAATCCACCACTCCATAATTGTTGTGTGCAAAATGTATATGACGAAAGTGTTGGGTGCAAAATGTATATCACGGAACATGCTGGACATGAAAAATGAAAAATGTGAACCCGCGGGTGCAAAATGTATGTGACAAAAGTGTTGGTGCAAAATGTATATTACTGAACAAGCTAGACATGAAAAATAAAAAAATAAAAACAAATTTCAATAATTAATTGAATAAAATTTAACAAAACATTATCACATATTAATAATGAATACGATATTTAATATTAATATTATATGATAGATATTATAAATTTAATTTATAGTTTCTGTATTAATAAATTTAAATAATTGTTTATACTATTGTTTAAGTAAAAAGTGTTATAGCATTATATAAATTACTATAAATCTTGGTACAATGTTATAAGATTCTATAAATTACTCAGTCTCATGTATATGACAGAATTGTTGGGTGCAAAATGTATATGCTGGAAGTGTTGGGTGCAAGATGTATATCATTGAACAAGCTGAACATGAAAAATGAAAAACAAAAATAAATAGAGTCAAGAAGGATCAATTTATAAGTACAAACTTTTATTATTATAAACAAAATCAAAATTCCAAATTTATCAATTTACATTTAAAAACATTAAAAATAATATTGAATAAAATTTAAATAATTGTTTATACTCTTCTTTAATAAAAAATGTTATAGCATTCCCCGGATGGGGTGTCACACGGGGCATCGCG
>ML777157.1:618987-638516 GCA_009831015.1 Picea engelmannii
CCCGCCTCCATGGACACTGCGCAGTGTAGGGACAGTGTAGCCACACTGTACTCCACGGCCTTCGAGCTCCAGCAAGAGATTACAGACTTTCACCACCGGGCGGAAGCCATGGAGATAAAGGTGACCAACCTCCTCCAACTTCTGGCGTCCATGCACGAATCACTGTGCTCGAACTCAGAGGGAGAAGCCGTTGCGGGAGACCCCGAAGGCGAGGAGACTCATCCACCAGGCAAAAGACGGGATGCGGAGACGCAGGAAGACATGGCCGAGCTCGACGAGAGCAACCAGGGGCACGACGCGCATGGAGACGACTGGATTCTGGACGACGCGAAAGCGCCGGGACTTGGAGATCCCCCTGCCACTTAGACAAGTGGCTAGCCAGGTGTCTAGATGTTTTGCCGTCTTAGATGTCTTAGCCAGGTGTCTAGCTGTCTTCGTCTCTTTTTCCAGGTGTTCAAGAGTATGCGCTGGGTTTAGTTTACATGTGGCACTGCCAGACTTTACATGTTTTTGTTTTAAGTTTACATGTTTGTATATGTGGCAACCAGGCCATGACTGAAAAACATATGGTCAGCGAGTCGGCTGGACTGGTTTCCTCCGAGATGGGGCAGTCCAATAATTACGGCCCGGCTGTAAACCAGTCTGCTGACTCTGTTAGTTCTTTTTTTGAAGCTTAATATAATTACTGTATTTACAAAAAAAAAAAAAAAAAAATGTTATAGCATTATATAAATTACTATAAATCTTGGTACAATGTTATAATATTCTATAACTCTATCATAAATTTAATTTATAGTTTATTTATTAATATTAATATAAAATAGTATATACAAGTATATTTCCATTCTAATTGTAGAGTCAAGAAAGATCAAATTCTAGGTACAAACCTTTATTATCATAAACAAAATTTCAAAATTTCAAATTTACATTTAAAAATATTAAAAATAATATTGAATAAAATTAAAATAATTGTTTATATTATTCTTAAAGTAAAAAGTGTTATAGCATTTTATAAATTACTATAAATCTTGGTACAATGTTATAATATTCTATAAATTACTAAATCTCATGTTGTTGTTTGTGAGAGTCAGACTGATGATACATAAACATGACTATAAATGTGAACTCACAACTCCACCAACCAACCACTCTGTAATTGTTGGGTGCAAAATGTATACAATGGAAGTGTTGGGTGCAAAATGTATATTACGGAACAAGGTGAACATAAAAAATGTGAACCCCTGCGACCCACGATTCCATAATTGTTGGGTGCAAAATGTATATGATGAAAGTGTTGGGTGCAAAATGTATATCATGGAACAAGATAGACATGAAACATAAAAAATAAAGAAGTATCAAATTCTAAGTACAAACCTTTATCATCATAAACAAAATCAAAATTCCAAAATTCCAAATTTACATTTAAAAACATTATAAATAGTATTGAATAAAATTTAAATAATTGTTTATATTATTCTTTAAGTAAAAAGTGTTATAGGATTATATAAATTACTATAAATCTTGGTACAATGTTATAAGATTTTATAAATTATTAAATATCATGTTGTTGTCGGTCGGAGTCTTGATACATAAGCATGACTATAAATGTGAACCCCCGACTCAGTAATTGTTAGGTGAAAAATGTATATGACGGAAGTATTGTGTGCAAAATGTATATTAAGGAACAAGATGGACATGAAAAATGAAAAATAAAAATTAAGAAAACATTATCACATATTAATAATGAATATGATATTTAATATTAATATTATAAGATAGATATCATAAATTTAATTTATAGTTTATTTACTAATATTAATATAAAATAGTATATACACGTATATATCCATTTTAACTTTAGAGTCAAGAATGATCAATTTCTAGGTACAAACCTTTATTAAAAATTCCAAAATTCTAAATTTACATTTAAAAACATTAAAAATAATATTGAATAAATTTTAAATAATTGTTTATACTCTTCTTTAAGTAAAAAATGTTATATCATTATATGAATTACTAATCTTGGTACAATGTTATAATATTCTATAAATTACTAAATTTCATGTTGTCGTCGATGATACATAAGCATGACTAGGAAACCCGTGACTCCGTAATTGTTGGGTGCAAAATGTATATCAAGGAATAAGAAAAAGAAAAATGTGAACTCGAGACTCCGTAATTGTTGGGTGGGTGGGCCTAATGGTTAAGAACAGGCGGTAGGGTATGTATAACTTCGTAGACCAAGCCAGATATACCAATAACTTGTGACTCAGCAGGGGCCGAGACGTCCCGAGTCCCACCGAAGTGAACCTCTATCCCAGGGGTCATCTACCCTTCTAGCCTTGTCACAACGGGCCAATATGAGCATCCCTACCCCCCGCCGGTTTTGAACTTGTGACCTCCCCGGAGATAACACATGTTCTTAACCATTGAGCCCACTCAGGTGCTCATACAAATCGCTAGGCGGAGGGGGGTCCCTTGTCCCACAAACAAGGGGGTCTCATACAAATAAAAATAAATTTCAATAATTAATTGAATAAATTCTAACAAAACATTATCACATATTAATAATGAATACAATATTTAATATTAATATTATAGGATAGATATCATAAATTTAATTTATAGTTTATTTATTAATATTAATATAAAATAGTATATACAAGTATATATCCATTTTAATTGTAGAGTCAAGAAGAATTATTCTCTAGGTACAAACCTTTATTATCATAAACAAAATCAAAATTCCAAAATTCCAAATTTACATTTAAAAACATTAAAAACAATATTTAATAAAATTTAAATAATTGTTTATATTATTCCTTAAGTAAAAATGTTATAGCATTATATAAATTACTAAAAATCTTGTTACAATGTTATAATATTTTATAAATTACTAAATCGCATGACTATAAGCATGACGGAAGTGTTGGGTGCAAAATGTATATCACAGAACAAGTTGGACATGAAAAATAAAAAATAAAAATAAATTTGAATAATTAATTGAATATAATTTAACAAAACATTATCATATTAATAATTAATAATGAATATGATATTTAATATTAATATTATATGATAGATATCATTAATTCTACAATTTTTCATTTTCTTGATTCAATTGTTTTTACATTAATTTCTACAAATTGTATTCAATATGGTATCACCAAATAATTGTATCAACAATTAAACTTCCAAGTAAATTAACTTTTAATTTACTTTTAATTAACTCAATAAATTAACTTTTATTTTTGCAAGTAAATTAACTTTTAAGGATTAACTGTCGTAAAACACTTATTTATATAAAGAGTTTCACCAAATTCTAAAAGGTTTAGATGAAATTATTGTATTATTATTTATATAAAGAGTTTCACCCAATTCGAAAAGGTTTACATTCAATGCATGTGATATGTTTTGATACAAATTTTAATAAATTATTTTTACATGGTTTTTGAATTTTTTTTAATAATATTTTAATTTTTGTTTATTTATTTGAAAATATTAAATATCTAACAAAAAGTGATGCTATTGAAAATTTTGAATTCATTTAGGGCATGTTAAAATATTTGTAGCTTGTCTATTTATTCATTATCACACTTTTGGTATATGTTTTCATATTTTATGTTTTTTTTAAAAGTTAATTTATTGTATTTTTATCATTATATCAAAAGGTTACTATTTTTATTGTTAGATGTGAATATATATATAACATGTTATACACTGAAATATGGGATGTGAAATAAAGAGAGCTAGTGATTAGATGGAAGAGGCTACTTTTGATGTTGTCTCATAGATCTTTATGTTTTGATGTTTTAGAGTTGAATATAAATAAATGTTAAAGTGTCTAAATAGTGTGCTTGAATTGGGGATGATAGTGATAACCGCATTTAATTTCTTTTATTTTTTTATGTTAACAAAATATTTATTTGTGTTTGTGATGGATAATAAGCATAAAGGTCCGTTTACATTTTGAAAATATGCCTATTTCATTGCCCASRWYCRTWKACATTTYKAAAATATGYCTATTTCATTGCCCACAATMATAGACATTTCTAAATGTCTATCATAATAATAATAATAATAATAATAATAATAATAATAAATAATAATACTATGCAAAACATTTATAGTTCAAATTTTATTCATTAAGAGAATTTGTGAAAGGAAATAAAACTGTAAAGTTATATCTTAAAATGAAATTTATATGCCAAGTAATATTAGTGTTTTTTTTTATTTAGAATGTAACACATGCAAAGAAATGATCATATCTAATTATTTCCTCTATTCATTTGGAGTATTTACCTTGTTAATAAGACTTTCCATTGGTATGCATGGCATGGTTGGCACAAGATGAATCAATGGAAAGAACAATGGGGATTTGGGGATTGTATTATCTAATACCATTATAGTGAGATCTCACATTTTCAATATAAATGAGATTCTTAGAGGTTAGCATCTATAATATGTTATTCATTCTCAATCAAAGAACAAATATTTATATACTAGCAGTTAAGGATATTCAAATATTTAAAGAATCGCAGAGCTTGTGGCATCTAATATATGTTCTTCCTTCTCAATATTCATAATTGTAGAGCATGTTTAACTACTTTCTTTATCTTTGAGCAATGTAACCACCCTTATTCCATTTGACATTCCCTAACCACCATGATTCTCTTTCCCCTACTTAGGGGTTATTCTCACCTTTGAGCAACCTTACAGAGAATGTTTTGACCAAGTTAGATCTATAAAATACTAACACATGTAAGTTATTTCATCACTGAATTCTACTTCAATATATATATTTGTTGGAATCCCATGAGACTTGATATTTAGGGAATATCAAAGATTGTTTCACACAAAAACAACAATGGGTATTGGGTTCCTTAATTAAAAAGAAACAATAATGAAATGGGTTGTCAAAGGATAGCAAACTATAAGTGGGGTTATATGTCACATACCAAGGGGACAGATTTGAACAACATTGTATTCCATCATTTTATAAAATTAATCATGGATGAAATTGTTGTCAAAATGCAAAAATATTGAAATGAGTAATGATAGTAGTTTGTAAACAATTATGGTTCAAAATTTGAATGTGCTATTTTCTACAACACACTATTTTTTGTTACATTTCCTACATATTATGGAATTATGGAATTTATTCACAATTGTTGTAACTCTTGATACAATGTTCATGCAATATGGACAAAGCAATGATCAGAAACATTCACAGCATTTGCTAATGAATGTTAGAGATTCAATTCCAACTGTAGAAGAATGGAGATTACTAATGACACGTACATATACCGATATGGATGGTTCCACAAAAGAATCATTTGATAAGGCTATACATTTGTTTACAACAAATGATGATGTCCATAATCACAATAAGTGTTGTTTGATATCACTAAATCTCCCTGTGGCGTGAAGTGTTTCTACAAAAGTAAGTAGCAACTACTCCATGGAAGCAGATGAGGAAAAATTGGACATTGAGTTTCTTATTGTTATTGGAGCTTGATTCAGATTTATAAATGGAATGAAATGAAATACATATGTATAGCAAAGAAACACGAAGAGATACAATAAAAATTGACTTCTATTAATAAAGAGAACCTGTTGAAACTGTAAAAATGTAGACTAAAACAAACTTGCTCAAATGGTGGTAGCTTATCTTTGAGAAGAGATGTGACTGCTATGCTCATTCGCAAGAAGCAGATGAGTACAATGATGCTCCAAAGGCCTTTTTAACATCAAAAATAAATTAGAAAACCGTAAACATCCAAAACCCTAACCCTGAGAGATGAAATGCCAAAAGGTTTGTGGGCCCCGATGGGGGTAGTTGATACGTCAACTTCCTGAGGGTGTAACTTTTTCATATGATCTTCATTTGGGGAACTCGATACATTGTTGGAAAGGTATAGTCGAGGATTACATATTCCATTCATCCTAGCATCTATATTCGTATACTTACTAGGTACTGACAAACCCAAAAAATGTCGTTTGGGGCCTCAAAACAACCCTAGAAGTTTGGGACCCAAAAAACTGTAAAAAAAACCTGCCAAAATGGAAACTATTCTTTGAGCCAATGGAATGGGTCGGTGGCCACCAATATTCACCTAGATTAGTCCTCCCCCTTAGGAAGCAATGGTATCCATTGCATTGAGTGCCCCCATTAGATGGGGAAACTTTTGTTGAACTTGGCCCTGGGTGAGCCACTTTCCTTGGTACTGCAGGAGCTTCCCTGCTCTAACAACCTGATAAATATGGATCCACTTTTGGCGAGTGCCCTTAATCTGAGTGTCCCTGAAATGATAAATGGATGCATGCTCCATGCCATCAGGGTTGATCTTTTTTGGTGTCAACTGCTATGCGATCTTCGATGTGTCCAATAATGGTGGGAAGTATGGTCAAAGGAGGTCCACATTGAACACTCAGTGCAGGCCAAGGAAAGGGGGAATACTTAGCTCAAAATCATTTTCACCCACAACCTCGATGATGGTGTAAGGTCCATAACAAAGTGGATGAAGCTTCTGATGGGGTCTTGTAAGGTGCTCTTTCTGCAAATGCAACTAGACCTTGTCTCCCACCTAAAACTTGTGTGACACTCGGTGTTGATCATGGCATTGTTTGTACTTAGCATTAGATTTATGTAAAATATCATGGACATGTTCTTGAATGTGTTGAATACATTCAATGAACTTGGTGGCTTTGACGACCTCAGATTCATCATGGTATGGTTTTGTCTATGTGGATACAAGGGGCAACACGACATCAATGGGACCAAATGGTTGAAATCCCAATCCCACCTGAAAAGAACCGTGGTCGATCGAGCTATGAAGGAATCTGTTGTAGTTATGTTGAACATAGGGGAGACTCTCATCCCATGTGCACGGATGTTTGGAGTTGTACATGCGCAATATATGCATAATCATTTTGTTGACGACCTCTATCTAGACATCAATTTGGGGGTGGAAGGCAGTATATTTGGTGAGCTTGGTGTCCAACAATGACCATAGGATGGAATAGAATTTTCTTAGGAACCTATTTTCTTAATTTGATATGATGGTTTGTGGTATCTTGAAGTGTACCCACACCTGTTCGAAGAAGATCTTGGCAGTGGCCTCCACTGTGATATTCTTCTTATAGACTGTTAGGATGGCCATCTTAGAAAATCGATCAACCACCACAAAAACACAGTCATTTCCTTGCTTGGTTGAATGAAGGCTTGACATGTAGCCCATCGAAATGGATTCCCATGGCCTGTCAGGAGTAGGAAGAGGGGTGTGCAGGCCTTGCTTCTCAGTGGTTGGTTTGGCAATGGCGTAGGTAGTGTGGGACTTGATATACTTGTTGATGTCCTGGAACAATTTCGGCCAATAGAAATGATTTTGTAGTACTGCCATGGTCTTTTCCATGGAAAAATTTCCTGCCATCCGACTGTAGTGAGCTTTCCAAATCATCTTCATGTGTTCACTTGAAGGAACACAGAGTTGGCCTAGATGGCATAACAACCCATCTTGAAGATGAAATTTAGTGATACTCGCATATGTTCCCAACATATGGTAAGTGGTAGTGAAGTCATGATCACTCTTGTAGAGTTGGGACCACTCGGATGCCTCATGGCCATAAGAGTGGAGAAACATGGTTAAGGCTACAACTGGAGGTCGACTGAGGTAGTCAGTGACATGATTGGTGTTCCATATCTTATATTTGATGTTGATATGGAACTACTGCAAGTATGTGGACCACTTTTGATGGAGGTCATTCTACAGTTTACCTTGTGTCTACATGAACTACATAGGCTTGTGATTAGTGTGGATGATTGTCTCCTTCTCAAGAATGTAGTGCTTCCATTGTCGACAGGCTTGTACAATGGATTACATTTATTTGTCATAGGTGGAGTACTTATAAACAACATCTGATAGTGTATCACTATGATATGCCATTGGATGACCATGTTGAGTGAGAACTGTACCCATAGCATAGTCTAAGGCATCGGTCTAAATCTCAAAAGGTTGTCGCGGATCATGTAAGGAGAATAATGGAGCTGAGCACAAGTGATTTTTTAGATCATCAAATGCTTGGTGTTGTGACTTCCCCCACTCAAACTTTTCCTTTCCACCACCCTTGGTCACTTGGCTAAGGGCCCATGAAATATTGGAGAATCTCAACATGAACCTGCGATAGAAGTTGGAAAGTCCTAAGAAAATTCAAAGCTTGGTTAGTGAGGTTGGGGATGACCAGTCATGAATGACTTGGATCTTGGTTGGATCCACATGCACACCATGCTCATCAATACTTTAGCCTAGGTATTGGATCGTGTTCATGTCGAAGGGGAATTTTTCCAAGTTAGCATATAACTTATGTTGTCCTAGAGTGTGAAGGACCTGTTGAATATGCTGCAAGTGTTCCGCCCAATTCTTGATGAAGATGAGGATATCATCCATATATACCACCACAAAAGAATTGTTGAAAGGCCACAATATATCATCTATCAATCTCATGAAAGTTGTTGTAGCATTTGTCAAACCAAATGGCATGAATAACCACTCAAAAATACCTTCTTTGGACTTGAAAGCAATCTTCCATACATCAGTCTGTTCAATTGGGACTTGGTCGTATCCAAACTTCAAGTCAATCTTACTGAAAAACTTGGCTCCCTTGAGCTAGTCAAAAAGGTCGTCAATTTTGGGAATTGGGTACCAGGTTTAGGGACCAGTAATCAATGTAGAGTCGCCAAGTCCCATCTTTCTTCTGCACGAGTATAATTGGGCTCCTGCAGGGTGAGGAGTTGGGTCAGATGTTCCCTTTTTGAAGAATCTCTTGGATCTGTCGCTTGATTTCCTCATTTTCCATCAGAGTGCGGTGATAGACTGGTCCATTCGGTAGAGGTGCATCAGGGGTTAGATCGATTGAATGCTTGACCTGACAGTGCAACAATACCTTCATGGGTGAGGATAAGGTGTCTTTGTATTCTTCCATGATCTTATCCACTTGATTCTACTGCGTGGAGAGGCCATGGATATGGCTGTGACCTTCTGTTCACTTTGAGATTGAATCATGAAGAAGAAAAATTTACCGATATGAGAAGTGACCTTCATGCATTGCTTAGAATATATCAAAGAAATGGAGGTAGGTGAAGCTACCTCTGGTATCCTGTACAATTTTCTACCCAAAGTAATAATAACACGACGAGGTCTAGACTCATATAAAACATGTCATTTCCACAAGTATGGTTGGCCTAAAAGAACATCACAAACTTCAAGGGGGGGAATATCACACAATACTTCATCCTTGAAGGGCTTGATGTCGTAGGGAAGATGACATTGTTGGTTGACGTGGATATATATTCCTTGGAGGAGACACCCTATGCTGTAGGGATGCGGGTGTGTGTCATTGGCAAGTTCAACCACTTGATGATCTCTGCTGAGATCAGGTTCTTTTGAATTCTTCTATTGACAATGAAATTCAGCGGAGCACCCTTCACCCACATCTGCGAGTGAAAAATGTGTTCACCTTCTTCTAGTTCTTCTAGTTCACTTGGTTGGACCTTGGTGGTAGCGACAGTGGCATTGAGTTCTTCATCAATGATCCACTTCCCCTTGTCTAGATCTGATTCAGAGTTAGAACTTCCCTCTGACTATGAGGCTTTCATCTCGGCCACCAATGATTGCTTCGAGTGACATTCATTGGTTTTATGCCAGGGGATTTTATGGAATTCACACCACTTCCTAGTGTCTTTCTTCATCTTCTAATTACCCTTATTTGTTTGCAGCTTTGACTGGTTGTCTTGAGGGGTTCCATCCTTGCTCTGTCCTTTGTTCTTTGGGTTGGGGTCGCCTTTTCTCTGCTTCTACTATGAGGAATTTGCATTGCATATTCAAACTCTTTCTTCTTCTATTTAAATTTCTACTTGATTTCAACAACATATCGATAAGTTGTGCCCAGTGACGAGATGTCCAGAAACTCCATTTTTGTTTGGATGTATCTATGTAGATAGTTATGGTACTTGAGCACCAAATGTTGTTCAAAGTCTTTGATACCCAGGTTGGTGCACAAGGTATGGGAGGTATTTGTGAACTCTGGTACTTTTTGGTCCCTTTTCTATCGCAGTGTGGTCCATTTCATATAATGGTCATTGTAGCTTCCAACAGGGTAGTATTGTTCCTTAATAACATCCTTGAAAGAATCCCAAGTGGGTGCAACCAAAAATATTGCAAATTCCTCAGTGGCCTTTTACTCACGGTAAGTCTCCCACCAATCCTTGACATGGGGAACAATCTTAAGGAGTGCAAAGGTAATATTTTCTCTATTGGAAAAATTATGGACCGAAAAATACCCTTCTAGCATACTCAACCATTTACCTACAACATATGCATATATATGGCCTTCAAATAAGGGGATATCAAAATTGAGTTGTACCTTAAAGGGGGAGGCACCTCCAAAGTGGCCACTTGATGAGGATGTGTTTCCTGTTGGCAGTCATCGAAGGATCTCTAGAAAGTTATCCATCATCTCGTTCCTTTTTCGTCCAAGGTATTACTCAAGAAACAATTTAAAAGGATTTCCTGCTCCATTGTCTCTTTTTTCTTCTGCCATGGGAGACCGACGTGATCGATGGGGACGGTCTTGCAAGGGCTCAACTACTTCGAGTCCCAACTCCTTGTACCCTAACCTCATTGGGGACATGCACAGAGAAATAAATAAAGAGAAAACCACTCTGATACCACAGATCCAGATTTATAAATGGAACGAAATGAAATACAAATGCATAGCAAAGAAACAAATAGAGATATAATTAAACTTGAATTTTATTAATACAGAGAATCTATCGAAACTGTAAAAATGTAGACTAAAACAAACTTGCTTGAATTGTGGCAACTTATCTTTAAGAAGAGATGTGACGACTATAATCATTCACAAGAAGAAGATGAGTACAATGAGGCTCCAAAGGCCTTTTTAACATCAAGCATAAATGAGAAAACCCTAAACATCCAAAACCCTAACCTCGGGAGATGAAATGCCAAAAGGTTTGTGGGCCCCAATGGGGGTAGTTGATACGTCAACTTCCCAAAAGCGTAAATTTTGCAAACGATCTCAGTTTGGGGCGCTCGATACACCATTGGAAAGGTGTAGCTGAGGAGTACATATTTTGTTCAGCCTAGTAGTTGCCTCCAACTACATGTTAGACGTTGTCGAGCCCAAAAAACGTCATTTAGAGCCTCAAAACGACCCCAGAGTTCGGCACCCAAAAAACTATAAAGAAAAAACTACCAAAATGGAAACTATTCTTTGAGCTAGTGGAATAGGTGGGTGGCCACCGATATACACCTGGATCAGAGCTAGGGTTATCCTTACTTCAAACTTATGGACTAATGCAGGACTTGCCAATGGTTCCCTTGGGGTATTTGAACATATTATGTATAATCTTGGAACATCCCCTCATGAACCTTCCACATATGTTTCAATAAGATTTGATAACTATGTAGGAGTTCCATGGGATGAATTATTACCTCAGACTATTCCTATTATACCTATTGAAAGAGGCAATAATAGACAAATTCCATTGAGAATCGTTTGGGGATTAACAATCCATAAGTCCCAGGGATGTACATTATAGGAGACAACTATTAATATTGGAAAGACACAGTGGCAAGGTCTCACTTTTACTGCAATATCTAGAGTTAAATCTTTGCATGGTCTTCGATTTCAACCTCAATTTTCATATGATTGATATGAAAAGAAGGGAAAGTGTTTCAGTGTGTCTAAGAGAAACACTAAATAAGACAAATTGAGATCAATTACTACGTAATATACGAGTTATTCAACATCTTCCTCGTATCACTTTTTAATGATATTATGTAGTATATGTGTTATTCAATATCTTAATCATTCCATTTTGTTATGATTCATCATCTTTATCACTAAACATTGTTACTTTGCTATTATTCAGATTCATAATGATGTAAATTTCAAAGGATCAAGTTCATCTAAAACATATACATATAGATAATGATTATCATCTAACAATTTCACGCTCTTGCCCGCGACTGGTACTGATGTAGATCCATTTTAACTCTGGATCTATCATGCAATAAGAAAGATTAAATCTCTTGAAGTGCAAACATTTCCTTAAGTTTTGCACTCTAAAAGGAGATTTGCACCTTGAGGGATTTAATCGTTGTGGATGCATGATAAATCCAGAGTTAAAATATATGTATATTGGTATTTACAAATGTTAAAAGTGAGATTGAAATTAGTATTCAAAGATTCCATAACATGTCATATACTTTACATAGTTGGATTATAATTAACATTCAATGAATTGCATAACATCTTCTACACTTACACTTGGAAACTATGAGTTCTTAAAAAATCACTCATCCTAATATCACTATGTCAACTTAACTTACTACTTCACTTACAAATAATAAAATAATGAGGATTTTATTATAAATAAATGTTGTAATATAAACCATTATAAATAATATCATCTATAATTACTAACCATATCCATATGTTGAATTTTGGGTTTTTAGATTTCAAATTAAATATAATGATTTTTTTTATAATAAAATAATAAATGTAATATACATATTCAAATTTTATAAATATTTATTATTAAATAAAATAATTAAATAAAATTAAAAAATATATATAATATTCAAATAGCCAAAAGTTAAAAAAAATGCTTTAAAACCAAAATAAAGAAAGCATGTAAAATTCATATCCAATATTAAAAGCACAGTTTGAAAAAAATGCAAATCGTTAAAGGGGCAAAATCTCTCAAACTCCTCTCCTAATATACGAGGGTGCTTCATTTGTGCCATGGTGTTACGTAAATCTAGTTCAGCCCCCAATTCGTTCATATTTCCATAAGTTGTAAGCCCAAGTCAAGTCAAGTTCATAATTACATGTGTTTTTTCTATCACTATTTCAATTACTATTTCTACCACTTGAATTTCCCGGTCCCCACTCTGTCATTTTCCTTAGTCAAAGTCAATAAGCCCATTTTTCTTTCTTTGATAGTCACAGACACAACAGAGCTCAGCATGGCTACCAAAGGGGGCGGTAATGGAACCCCCTCAAGCAGGTAGCAGTGGACACAGGAAAAGGTCCATGCAGCGGCGGTTTCAAGGAAGCAATGACAAGCGCATCAGGATCGGGACAGGAAAAGAACCAGGAAGAAATGGATCGCATGGGGGAAGAAGCTAGAGAAACCCAGAATGATGTGCAAGAGCCAGCGAACCCCAATGGGGTAGAAGGGCACAACCCATGTAAACCTACGACAACACTGATAGCCAAGGTGATACTGGAAGACCCACAAACGCAACTCTATCGGGACCAGATGAAGACACATGCACTTATTTGCAAGTTCATGGGCTTGTGCCCCACAGAGAGAATGTTGTGCAACTACATAAAATACCAATGGAAGCCAAGTGGGGAAGTGGAACTCCACCTGGGGTCGAAAGGCTTCTTCACAACAATATTCATGAACTTGGAGGAAAAGGATAGAGTCTTTGAGGGGGGGGCATACTTCCGCGCCTTAGCAGGACTGTACATGCGGCCATGGAAGGAAAACTTCTCCCCAGAGAAAGAAACCTTCAAGAATGTACCCATCTGGCTGAGGCTTTACCCTTTGTCACTAGACTACTAGCTACCATCCACCTTCGAAGCAATCGGGAACAAACTTCGTAAATATGTGAAGACATCGGAAGCAACCCTAAAAGGGAGATATACCTCCTATGCAAAGATCTGCATAGAAATGGATGTTTCAGGGGCACTCCTAGAATCCATAAGCCTAGAATTCAAGGATGAAGAATGGATACAAAGCATCGACTACGAGCAGATCCCATTCAGATGCAGGAGATGCCATGAACATGGACACCTATTCAAAGAATGCCCTCTCAATAAAAAACAAGAAGAGGAAAATATCAAAATACAACAGGATGAGGATGGATTTATCAAGCCGAACCACAGGAACAAAGCAAACAAGAAATCAAGTAAAGCCCCAATGAGAAGCAATCCGGAAGCCAGGACTCGAACGGAAGGGCGGGACAAAACCAAAAAAGGGGAAGAAGGAGGAAAGGAAAAAGAAAAAGACAAAGAAGCTAAGGATCAAGCCACAAAGGAGAACACAAACAACCCGAGCAATAAGATGGAACAGTGGGGCAGCGCAACCCCTATGGACGGAGAAACCAAAGATGCCAACACCCCCATGTAGGAGGCAAACGAAGATGACAAAATGACTCCAAGTGAGGTAGGTACGGAAGACCCCGATCTCAGAGATATTGTGGAAATGGAAGGAATAGATCTCCCAAATATACTGGAGTAATGGAAAAGGCAGGGCATTGACAATGTACTAGTGGAGCAACTAGATTGTATCCAATACCTATTCCTCCTAAGAGAGGAAGCAAAATACAGAGGGCTCAAACACACGCACGGGGAGATAGGACTCCTTGGAATCAAAATAGACGAGGGACAACTCCAACTCTCACCCAAGCAGACGAGAAGGAATAAAGGCAGGAAATCAAACAGCGTAGCCCTACAGGAACTAGGAGCTCTGCTAATAAACTCATGTAAGATAAAAAATCTCTTTCCCAACTCCCCCTCACATGTTTAAAGGAAGATTATAATGTGGAATATTAGAGGCCTAAACAACCCACGAAAACAAAGAATCCTTAAAAACAAACTGAGGAAGGAACAATCGGACCCTGTTTCATCCAAGAGACAAAATGTACTATAGACATAATGGAAACAATCAACAAAAAACAATGGAGCAAGTACAAGATATTGGCTTTCGAAGGACAACAGACGACATACGGTATTCTCACTTTGTGAAACCCACAAGTGATGAATCTACTAGCAGTCGAAGCCACCAGACACACACTTTCGGTTAACATGCAAATCATAGGTAACACAAAGGTGATTCTATGCACTAATGTGTATGGTCTCTAGATTTTGGATGAAAAGAGAAGGATGCTCCTAGACCTAGAAAACCTAAAAGCTCGTTCCAACAACCTCCATTGGGTCTTGGCAGGGGACTTCAACATTATCATGACACTTGCAAAAAACAAAGGAGGCACCAAGAGACTGGATAGAGATGCATAAGACTTTTCAACCTTCATAGACACAATGGAGATGGTGGACATCAAAACCAGTAATGGCAAGTTCACTTGGAACAACAAATGGATAAAGCAACATCAGATAGCGATGAGTCTAGACAGATTCTTGGTGTTGGAGTCCATCATTCTACAGGGTTTAACTTTAGACTGTAGCATCCTTCCCTAGGGGGGTTCAGACCACTGGCCAGTCCAATTGGAAGCAAACTTCCAAACCACACCGAAGAATAGACCTTTCAAATTTGATAAATTTTGGATCGAACATCCCACCTTCAAGGAAAACATTAGTCAATGGTGATGGGCGCAACAACCAGAGAAAGGGACAAGGATGTTCAATCTTTATAAGAAGCTCAGGTACATGGAACATAAACTCAAGGAGTGGAACAAGGAAACCTTTGGAAACATAAACCAAGAAAAAAACATTGAAGACAGAATGAGGAAACTTCAGGAAATTTGCATAGACGTGGGCTATACAGAGGATAGGAAAAAGGAAGAGACCCAAATGACCCAGGAATGGGAAAAAAGATGCTAGCAAGAAGAGACTCTATGGCACCAAAAATCCAGAATCAAGTGGCTAAAGGAAGGAGAGAGGAACACAAATTTTTTTCATAGAACAACCATTGCCAGAAGAACCTACAACAAAATCCTGAAAATCTGGGATCAAGATGGGATAGAGAGAGAGTCCCACAAGGAGATTGAAAACATATTGGTAAACCACTTCCAAGGGATAGCCCAGGAACCCAACCAAGACCGAACAGAGGCTATACAAAGGATAACTCAGTAGCCCTAGGCTAGTTACTGAGGAACACAATATCAACCTAAACAAACTCATCGCTAAGGAGGAAATTGACCAAGTGGTCCAAGAGATGCCCAATGGAAAGGCCCCAGGCCTAGATGGATTCACGGTGGAATTATTCAAAGCCTGCTGGGAAGTGGTCAAACATGACATTTATGGGGTGGTGGAAGACTCTAGACGCTTGGCCTCCATTCTGAAAGCGCTAAATGCCACAATGATTACTTTAATCCCCAAAGAAAATGAAGCAAGGACCCCAGAACGCTACAGACCCATAGCTTTATGCAATGTGGTCTACAAGATAATCTCCAAAGTCATAGACAATAGACTAAAACCTCTCCTTCCCACACTGATTTCACAGGAACATGTGGGTTTTGTAGAAGGGAGACAAATTGTGGACAACATCATCCAAGCCCATGAGATGATACGCACATTGAAACTCCAGAGGAGAGGGGGGATGATAATCCAACTTGACCTAGCAAAGGCTTATGACAAAATTAGATGGCACTATATGGTCAAGAATCTAGAAGCTTTTGGATTTGTGCAACACTGGATCAACTGGATTGTCAGCCTAGTCTCAACGACAAATTACTCACTTCTAATCAATGGAGCCCCAACCAAACCCTTCTGGCGTTCAAGAGGCATCGGACAAGGAGACCCACTATCTCCCTTCTTGTTCATTCTGATGATGGAAGGACTCAGTAGAAGCATAAAAAGTGCAACTACAGCAGGAGAAATAACAGGCATCAAACCCTTCAAAAAATGCCCTACCTCCACACACCAACAGTTCGTTGATGACACCTTACACCATGTTAATGTTTATGCCATTATTATAGTTCTTTGCATTTCAATAGATAAGAGAAAAATAAGAACAAGATCACTAAGAAATACACATTCACAAGAGACACAACATTTATCCTGGAAAACCATCTAGGGGAAGAAAACCCAACAAAAACTTCCTTATCATAAATTGCCAATACAATGTCAAGAGATAACTCAAACCAATACAGATAGTCCTCTCCAAAAGATGCACCACTCTTCTCCCTCTCTCTAACTGGTAAGTTCCAGTTTGCCTCTTAGAAATGAGCAAGTGTGTTGTGTGATAAAGTGAGGCGCTAGCCTCTCTATATATACAAGTCTAGCACGTGTGAAGGGTCTTCACTGGCAGGGCCGACTTCTCACTCTGGGTGGGTAAACCCACCTTTATTATATTTCTGGGTCTCAATAATAACTGCTGGGGCCGACTTCTTATTCTGCCTATTACAATTGTCTGTTGACCAATCCTCAAAAGGGGATTTGGTCCTACTACAATTAATGACATGATTAATCCACAATGGGGATTAATCCTATAAATAATATATCAATAATAATAAGATTACTCTTTGCAGTTACATTATTTCAACACTCCCCCTTAACAAGAAGGGTATTCTTCAACAACATCAAGTGAGAGAGATTTGCATAATCAGTGGCATCAGGAGGACAGTATCGTCAATATCATCTTGGAACATTGGATGGCATATTTACGAGTCATCGAAAGTTTTTCTTCATTGGTAGCATCGTCATTCTTGAAAGAATGCCATCATCATTTGCATCAATATGTATCAGTAAAAATGATACCTCATCACAGCACTAGGCTAGCACATCACAATACTACACTAGCTCAATGTCATAGCTGATAAGATGGTAGCTCAGTGTCAGTCACATCTTGCTTTACGTCTAACAACTAGGTCAGAAGAAAGGTATACATCATCATCTTGCTTTATTTCTAACAACGAGGTCAGAAGCAAGGAATCATCTTGATTTACATCTAACAACTAGGTCAGAAGTAAGGAACACATCATCATCTTGCTTTACGTCTAACAACAAGGTCAGAAGCAAGGATTCATCTTGCTTTACGTCTAAAAACTAGGTCAGAAGCAAGGAGCACATCATCATCTTGCTTTACGTCTAACAACGAGGTCAGAAGCAAGGAATCATCTTTCTTTACGTCTAACAGCGAGGTCAGAAGAAAGGAATACACACAACGTCTTGCTTTACATCTAACAACGAGGTCAGAAGCAATGACTCATCTTGCTTTACGTCTAATAGCGAGGTCAGAAGCAAGGAGTACACACAACATCTTACTTTACGTCTAACAGCGAGGTCAAAAGAAATGACTCATCTTGCTTTACGTCTAACAGCGAGGTCAGAAGCAAGGAATACATACAACGCCTTGCTTTACGTCTAACAGCGAGGTCAGAAGCAAGGAATACACACAACGCCTTCCTTTACGTCTAACAGCAAGGTCAGAAGCAATGACTCATCTTGCTTTACGTCTAACAGTGAGGTCAGAAGCAAGGAATATATATATACTCCCCCTTCCAAGGAGGGTCCTTTCGGACTATACCAAACTTATCTCGAAAGTGTTCAAACTTTACATGAGATAGAGGTTTGGTCAACACATCAGCAACCTGTTCATCCGTGCTAATGTACTGGAGCTTCAAGGCTCCTCTCTGTACCATGTCACGGATGAAATGATAGAGGATCTCTATGTGCTTTGACCTGTCATGGAATACAAGATTCTCTGTCATCTTTATGTAGCTCTGGTTGTCACATAGAATCACGGTGGCTCTCATCTCCAAGTCAAATAGGCCAGTCACCAACTTTCGAAGCCATATAGCTTCGCAGCTAGCAGAACATGCGGCAATGTACTCTGCTTCTGCTGTGCTGAGAGAAATACTAGATTGCTTCCTACTCTACCACGAGATGATGGCTGATCCCAGACTGAAACAACATCCAGAAGAGATTTTTTTGTTAGCAACGCTTCCTGCCCAATCTGAATCAGTGTATCCACTCAATGTGAAGTCATGATCTCCATCATAGCTGAGACCATAATCCATTGTACCTTTAAGGTACCTCATCACATGTTTTGCAGTCACTAGGTGAACACGTCTGGGTTCTACCAGAAACTGACTCAAGGTGTTCACTGCAAAACAAATGTCTGGTTTGGTGTTCATCAGGTTCATCAGTGATCCAATAATATGTCTGTACAGTGTGGCATCTATCAAGTCTGACGAAGTATCGACCAACAACTTCAGCTTTGTTTCCATGGGTGTATTCATGGACTTACATTCTAGCATGTCGAATCTCTTTAATATTTCGACTGTGTACTTCCCTTGGTTGAGGAAGATCCTGTATGGACTCTGCCATACCTCAAGGCCTAAGAAGTAATGCATTAGGCAAAGGTCTTTTATTTCAAATTTTGCGGCAATTCTCTTTTTACATTCAGCGATGAGTTTTTCTTCTCCAGTTAAGAATAAGTCATCCACATACAGTAGTAAGATTACTGGTTCATTATCCATAATTTTGAAGTAGAGATTTGAGTCCACTTTACTCTTGGTAAAGCCTAAGCTCGTCAAGAAATTGTCTATATGGCCATACCAAGCTCTAGGGTCTTGCTTCAATCCGTATAAGGCTTTCTTCAATCTGTAGACATGAGACTTCCTGTCTTCAACCTCAAATCCTTGGGGTTGCTCTATATACACTTCCTCTTCGATAACACCATTCAGGAAAGCTGTCTTCATGTCCATCTGGTGCAGCTTCCATTTCATCTTAGCTGCAAGAGCTATGATGGT
>ML777157.1:638755-655276 GCA_009831015.1 Picea engelmannii
AAAGTTGTCTTCATGTCCATCTGGTGCAGCTTCCATTTCATCTTAGCTGCAAGAGCTATGATGGTTCTAATTAAAGTGTATCTGGCTATAGGAGCGAATGTCTCTTCATAGTCAATGCCTTCTTTCTGGGAAAAGCCACGAGCGACAAATCTTGCTTTATATTTCTCAATACTTCCATCAACAACATGTTTTATTTTGAAGAGACATTTTGATGATACCACATCCTTACTTTTTGGTCTGTGAACTATTTCCCATACATCATTCTTTATTATGGATTGGTATTCCTCTTTCATGGCATCTGCCCATTCCTTCTTTTGAATGGATTCTTCAAAGCATGTAGGCTCTTCATCTAGTAGATTACACATCAAAGTCGTGTAACTGGAGAATGAATTTGGTCTTTTCACCTGTCTCAAGGTTCCTTTTGGAACACCATACTTCTCTCCATCTTGAATAAGCTCTCTTGCCCAAGCAGGCTTTGTTTTATGGGAGAAGGTCATTTGAGGAGGTTCTTGAACTTCTTTTATGTCGTGGTCTTCAAGAGTCTCCTCATCAGGGGAAGTTATGAATTCCCTCACTGGTTCTGCAGCTCTGGGAACTTCCCTCACAGATTCTATAATTCTAGGATTTACAGGTTCCTCTTCATATACTTCTTCAAGCTGGCATCTTCTTGATTTCTTAAGTGATGCTTCTTCATCGAAGGTCACGTCCCTGCTGATTTCAATGTGGTGGTGACCAGGTATGTAGATTCTGAAGGCCTTGGAGACCTCACAGTATCCCACAAATATTCCCTTCTTTCTGGAGGGTTCCAGCTTATTTCTTCTCTCTTTTGGTATATGAATAAACACTCGACAGCCAAATATTTTGAGATGGCTTACCTCTGGCTTCTTTCTAATGAACATCTCTTTCAGGGTCTTGAACCCAAGTGCGCTATGGGATAATCGGTTCTGCACATATACAACTGCCATTGCTGCTTCTGCCCATAAGCACATAGGAAGATCTTGATCGTGAATCATGGTCTTTACATCTTCCATAATTGTTCTGTTCTTCCTTTCATCTACACTGTTTTGTTGGGGATTATAGGGAGTAGTGAGTTCCCTCTTGATCCCAACATCTTTGTAGAAGTTCACTAACTCTTTTGAGGTATATTCTCCTCCATTATCTGACCTGAGTATCTTAATATTTCTTTCAGAAAGATTCTCTATCAAGGCTTTGAATTCCTTGAATTTACTAAATACTTCATCTTTATATTTCAAGAAATATATCCAGGTCTTATGAGAATAGTCATCAATGAATGATACATAGTATACATACCCACTAATGGAGGATGATGGCATTGGGCCACACACGTCTGAGTGAATGAGTTCCAGTACTCCTTCCTCTTTGCTGTCCCTTTTTGGAAAAGGGTTTTTGATATTCTTCCCTTGCACACATCCATTGCATATGCCTTCTTGGTCACCCTTGAGTTCTGGTAAACTGGTGACATCTTTGCATATGTATGGTAGTGCCTTGTAGTTAATGTGGGCCAATCTTCTATGCCAAAGTTGGAATGAGTTTTCAATGGTATGGGTCATGGCAGTCTCTGGGTGACCCTTTAGTTTATATAAGCCATTTTCTTCATTTCCGATGACAATTGCTTCATTTATGGTTTCTCCCTTATCCCACATAAGAACTTCTCCATCTATGAAGGCAACTCTATAGCCTTTATTGTCTAGGGATGATATGGAGAGTAAGTTATTCTTCAAGCCCAGTACATAGAGTACATCCTTCATTGTTATTGAGTTTTCTGAATCTAGCTTGTAGTTTGATTCTCCCACTCCCTTGATGGGATATTGGTAATCATCTCCAAGAGTCACTTGCTGAGAAAAATTCTTTTCTGAAATAAAAGAGAGAGTATTTTTCTTACCCAACATGTGTTTTGATGCACTACTATCAATGAGCCATGTGTCCTCTCCACGTGATACAGATCCTGAGAGGGCCGAGATCAAGACATGGTCCTTAATCATCTTCATAGGTGGTTCTTCATCTTCGACTATGTGGGCATGTTGCCTCTTGTGTTTCCTCTTGTATTCTTCTGTCCTGACTGGATAAGAATTCGCTTTGTGTCCCATCTTATCACAATGATAGCATTGTATGGATGAGAGATCTTGTCCCTTGCGTTGTCCTTTCTTCTGAAAATTTCTTGGATGAGATTCTTGGTTGTTGAATTTGTTTGATGGTTGAGACTCTCTATGAGTTTCCCTTTTGAAGTAGGGTTTCTTCCTTCCTCCTTTTGTATGAGTATCTAGGGCTTGATCATCATCCCTTGCTAGTAGTGCTTCACGGTTAGCTACCCTTGTCTCTTCTTGGATGCATTCTTCCCATAGGCTCTCAAACTGTAGTTTTTCCTTTCTGGCACATATCGTCTGGATGAAAGCATCCCAAGGTCTTGTGAGACCGTTTAGGTCCATCATTACGAATTCGTCTTCATCTATGGTGTCTCCAATCGCTTTTAACTGTTCTTTAATTTCTAAGATTCGGGAGAAATATTCTTAAATCATTTCTCCTTTCTGCATCTTGGTATTCTTCAATTGAGATCTTAGGTTCATCTTTCGGTTGATGTTCTTTCCTTCGTATAGTTTGCTTAGAGAGTCAAACATCTCTTTCGGAGTTTTCTTTGATGATACATACGGGATCAGGTGGTCTTTAATTGAATCTGCAATGATTCTTTGAGCCCTAATTGAGTCCTTCTGATGCTTTGCTTTCTCTACGACATCTTCAGGTTCCTCCACTTCTTCTTTGATGAATCTTGCTAGGTCATTCTCTGCAAGGATCAGACTGATCCTATACTTCCAGGCATGAAATTTGTCTATGCCTTCTAGTTTCTCAACAAGCTTTGTGCTTGCAGACATCTTATACTTGAGGCTATGAAAAATGACCAAAAATGAAAATGATTAAAATCAAATTTTGACCTTACCAGGAGGTGCGCTTGGCTGAGGTGAGTAGCCTAGTGTACTTGGATATGAGAAAATCCATTTTTTACCCCTTCAAATCTGATCTGTGGATTTCTAGACTAGTGCTTCTGGTACTAGTTTTCTGGTACTTCTTGTACTTTTGTGAAACTAGGGTTTCACTTTCCGAGAGATCTAGCCATTGAAAAGGTGCGCTTTAATTGCCAAAATGATYCTTGGGGGAGGGCGCAACTTTCTAGGTGGTTTTGGAGCTGAAAAGCTTCACTTTTGAAAAACCCTAATTTGCAGGTACTGCAACAGTGACGTTTTTCTCTTGCAAAATATGCTTCCTTCAGGTTGGATCTGATACCATGTTAATGTTTATGCCATTATTATAGTTCTTTGCATTTCAATAGATAAGAGAAACATAAGAACAAGATCACTGAGAAATACACATTCACAAGAGACACAACATTTATCCTAGGAAACCCTCTAGGGGAAGAAAACCCAACAAAAACTTCCTTATCATAAATTGCCAATACAATGTCAAGAGATAACTCAAACCAATACAGGTAGTCCTCTCCAAAATATGCGCCACTCTTCTCCCTCTCTCTAACTGGTAAGTTGCATCTTGCCTCTTAGAAATGAGCAAGTGTGTTGTGTGATAAAGTGAGGCGCTAGCCTCTCTATATATACAAGTTTGGCACGTGTGAAGGGTCTTCACTGGAAGAGCCAACTTCTCACTCTAGGTGGGTAAACCCACCTTTATTATATTTCTGGGTCTCAATAATAACTGATGGGGCCGACTTCTTATTCTTCCTATTACAATTGTTTGTTGACCAATCCGCAAAGGGGATTTGGTCCTAATACAATTACCGACATGATTAATCCACAATGGGGATTAATCCTATAAATAATATATCAATAATAAGAATACTCTTTGCAGTTACATTATTTCAACACTCCATGGCACACCCACGGTCAAGGAAGCAAAAATCCTATAAAAGAATCTTAGAATATTTTGGGGAAGCCTTGGGCACAGAGATCAATCACTCTAAATCCATGATCTACTTCTTCAATACCAACCCTACAATTCAAAGAAACCTGGAAAATATTTTGGGGTTTGAACGCAAAATGCTCCCAACGAAATACTTGGGAATCCCCCTGATGGACAGAGCATGAAAAATGGGAACATTGGAAGGAGTGATCAACAAACTATAGGAGAGGGTGAAAAATTGGCTTACAGATCCCTCAATCTAGCGGGGAGACGTATTCTGACCAAAGCGGTTCTGCAAGCAATTCCAACATATATGATGTCAGTGTTCCCCGCTCCCAAAGGAATACTCCAAAAAATAAGAGCCATCTAAAGGGAGTTCCTATGGAGAGGAGTGGAAAGTAAGAAAAAATGGGCCTTTGTGGCCTGGGAAAAGGTTTGCAAACCCAAATGCAAAGGAGGCCTGGGGTTACAAGACCCATAGGTAACCAACGAAGCCTACGGGGTGAAACTCTGGTGGAGATGGGTCAAATAAAAGGCAACACTGTGGACAACCCTTTGGAAGGCCAAGTATGCCTTGAACATCAACGATTAGAATCAAATTCGCTTTATGGGCACCAAGGAGGGATCAACCATCTGGAATCTATCCTGGCGCAACAAAACTTGGATTGAGAAACACAGCTTCTGGGAAGTGAGGAATGGTAAAACAACTAGATTCTGGGAGGACACATGGCAACAAGAACCCATAATGGAAAATTTGGATAGGGAGGAACTCAAACAAGAGATGATAGTGCAAGGAAAAATCAGTTTCCATGACTACTGGAAACAAGAAAATGACTGCGACAGATGGAGGATCTAGGACAAACTCAATCCACAAAATAGAGATTCGATTGCAACAATAGCGAAAGAAGTGGAGGAGGAATTGGGGAAAAGGAAAATTGTAGTCTCAGAAGAAGAGGACCAACTAAGTTGGGGCATGAAAAATGGTGGAGAATTCAACTTAAAAGAAGCTTGGAATTACATCACGGCCCAGGACCAAGAAGATTTGACACAACAATGGGGAAAGATATGAGACAACCCCTAATGGCCAAAAATCAAAATATTCAAGTGGTTATTACTTCACAACCGAATTCTAACCTGGAAAAACCTCAGGAAAAGGGGTTTCATAGGCCCATCACGGTGCCACCTCTATCAAGCAAAGGAAGAAACAACGAATCACCTCCTCGATTAATGTAATTATACAACAGAGATCTTGGATTGGGCGGCAAGCATCTTTCGCCAGTCCAATAGGACCCGAGGTAACATCAACGCAACCATCAATAACTGGAATGAGAGTTATAGAAAAAATGAAATGATGAACCTCTGTTGGAATCTCATGCTAGGGATGATCATATGGGCAATATGGAAAGAAAGGAACCGACACATATTCAGGAACGAAAGCCTTCTGGAAGGGAAACTCAAGGAAGCAATAATCTCTCAAATATGAGAAATAGTGCAGAGCCACAGTTGCAAGACTGGAAAATTGCAACCCACAGGCCAGGACTCCCACATCCTGGAAGTCTTCCACCTAAAATACGGGCGCAACAACACACGTGTATGATGACCACCACAACTCCAATCAACAGAGCGCAACTGGACACCACCTCCGACAGGGTTCCTCAAGTTAAATTTTGACAGGGCGGCAAAAGGAAACCCAGGAATAACATGGATGGGAGGGGTGATCAGTGATAGTGGTGGAAACATAATCCGGCTGTACCCTAGGAGTATGGGAAACTCAACCAACAAAGAAGCGAAATTTGGAGCCCTGGAGCTCAGTCTCAAAATTCGAAGCTGCAAAAGGATGACCAACACTATCATGGAAGGTTACTCCACCTTGGTCATCAACACGGTGAAGAAACTCCAAAATGGAACCAGAGTGGGAAAAGCACAGAGACACTAGCGCTTGGCACACTCCCTACAAAAACTCCAGGAGCATCTGCAAACTATTAACACAGTGGAGTTGCATTGGGTGCGCAGGTCAGCAAATGGCCTGGCCGACAGAATTTCTAACGAGGGGGTTAGCAAGCAAGGATCAAAACTAGACACTACCTGGCACAACATCTTGGAAGGAAAATTCAGAATGGAATGCCTCCAACTAGTGACAAAATATTGTGACAACAACTTAAGCAAGGAAGGTCACATCGAGGAGGACAACGAAAGGCCCACGGGATGACTCGAAAGACCCAGGCAGGAAATGACTGGCCAACACTCAACCACCAATCACAATGCATGATCAGATTATGCAACAGGCGAGGGTACGACAACAAGGTCATGTCAACAATAAGATTTATAGGGAAAGACCGTGGGAAAGTATCGACGACAAAAAACAGGCAACAAATGATGTAAGGAAAGAGGGATTGACATGAACCTGTATTGACCCACCACACCAAAGAAAAGGTATGGGGAAATTCTCAATAGGATATCAAGCAAGCAGGGGCAAGGGCCCATACAGGGATAACGATGGAGTAATCATGAGAAGACATATCGTGACCAGGAAAAAGGATGGGAAGGTTCACCTCTACGGGCAGACCATGCTTGGAAGGATGAGCCTGCAGCAGGGAAATCTCAATAACAAAAGAAACAACAAAGATAGTTGTAAACAGAAGAGCGCAACAACAGGAGACACCACAGACACAAGGGCAGGAAACAGGTTGAGAATCCAACAAAGGAGCTTCCATAGGCCAGATAGGATGGTGCGAATGAAGTGAACGCACAACAAAAGGAACCCCCTAGGGAAGGGAACTCAGAACAATCCCCGGAGGGTGTCCAGGGTGGAGCAGGCGGCTAAATATGCGGAGGGCACCTTTCACACCTTGGTTGCACCGAAAGGAAAGGCGACCATTAACCATCTAGAAAAGGAAATCCAAAGAAATCGCAAGGGAAAAACATGGGATTCTCTGACTCAAGAAACAGACTGGGTAATTGACCCAGGAGCCACACAACCTAGGGAACCCTCTACCAAAAAATGGTGGAGATGGTGTGGCAAACAAATATGCCGATTGGGAAAGTGAGCTCAAAAAGGGAGGACGCCAGATGGGGGAATAACAAGGAACACACGAAAATGTTGATAGAAATCCTGAGACACCTCAATAGTTTGGAAACCATTATCAAACTGCTAACTAAGGTAGAAAAGAACCCGCAAGCCAAGATTGAGCGGCTGACCGCTCAATTCCACCTCTACCTACACTACGTCCATCATATGGACATCACGCCAGCTGACGGGAACAGAGCGCCAACACACATCAGAAAGACTCACATGGTCTCCCAAAAGAAGGAGAACAAGGGCCAGGCTAATGAAGGAAAGAAGCATATCATCATCCTGGACTAGTGTCTGGTTAGTCGATTGGTAAGTCAGTCGGGTCAGTCCCGCGTCTGTTTATTTTATGTTTCTCTTTTTCATGTCTGTTGTGATTATCTTGTCAAAAACTAGATATGGTAGGACTAGGTTGGTTTCCCACGATGGCAGTCCAGTCATACCCTTTGTTTTTTTCAGAAAGCACAACTCGAGAACCTCTGACCTGGTTTCCTTTTTGGCAGACCAGGGAATTCCCCTTTTTTGTACTATAACCCTCTTTTAGTATTACAGGATCTTAAAATCACTTACAAAAAAAACCAAATTATTATTTTAAAAAAATTGTAATGAAAATGTAATATTATATTTCAAAATTTAAGTTAAAAAAATGAGTAAATGAAAATCCACAAATATCTTTATTTACCAATAAATTATATTCTGGAAAAAAAAAATTTGTAAAGTGAAAAAAGATCATAATGTTTTTAACTAAATATTTTTCTCTCTAATAAATTCAACCCTAAAAGAAATGCGTAAAACTTTTATAATATTTTCATATAAATTATACTTTAAAATATAAAGGATGAATGAGTTAAGTGAACAAATAATTGTACTTTGGAATTATTTGTAAGTGACTATATATATGAAATTTTTTGAATTATTTTTACATAAATATATATGTTGGAATTTTTTAGTAAACACTTTTTAACATTAGAAATATAAATTATTGGTCTCATACACCAATTTGGTGTTTGGCTTGGTGTGACCTTAAAAATAGATTATTATTGTTATATTTTAGTAACTCAATTTTAAAACAAATAAATAAGGTATATAGAAATCAAATGAATTTTATTGAGTTGTAAAAGTTCTTTATTATTTATAGAAAAAAAATTAAAATCTATAAAATTCTATATTGGTTTGTCCAATTCTATTTTAACTTTTAAAAGAGAAGAGTAATTATTGTCACTTCTATTTTACTTTAGACTTAGTATCCAAGTGTTACATTATTACAAGTTTTAATTGTTTTATAATTATTTTATCTTTTCACTTTAAATTACATACAACTATTATCCTTGTTTAGTTTTATTATGTTATATAAAAAACAAGATAAATACTTCACCTAAAAATTTTTTTTGTAAATAAAAAGAAAATACTTTTATTAATAATAGTTGTTATCTATACATTGCCAAGTGTTGGCCACCTGTTCTGCCACAGAAGGGAAACTAGAATAGGTGGCCCTTAGAGGCTCAAAGTTTGACACATCACTGTATGAACTGAAACTGTTTGAACAAAACTGATTGAGAAAAATTATGGATAGTATGAACAAAACTGCATGGACAATATGCATGAACAAAACTATATGGACAATATACGAGTGGCCTCTATGGCCATCTAGTCTTCTACTGGAATAAACAAAAAATTTAAGCTTGCAACTAGATCGAACAAAGAACATAAACCTAGAGGCTTTACTCCACTGGCGAGCTTGGATGACCATGGATGTTATAGACAGGGGTGTACCGCTGGCCACACGTTGGGCATCGAGTCCACACAGGAGTGTTCATCAGTGCATCAAACATAATGTCCAGTCTTTGGTTGATGATGCGTTGTGAGTGCATCTGATCATCTTGTTTTTGTCGAATTTCAAAGATAAGTTGGAGGTGCTCCTCTGTGAGGCGATTTGCACAGAGCTGAGGCCGAGCCTCTTCCTTGTCCTTGCTGGCGACCACCATGTTCTCCTCCACCTGCCAACTCGGGGGGATTTCCTCCTCCACCATGCAACTTCCATCGCCATAATACGAGTCCTGAGAGTTGAGTTTTGGGGGGGGGCAGAAAACTGGTGGCCAGAGGAATGTGCGCGCTCAGTGGTGGTGCTTCCTTCTTAGCTGGGATATTGTCATGGAGGTAGTGAGGGGAGGACAGAGGCGTCGTCGATGGCCCCTGGCTATTATGCCTTGGGCCAGAGAAACTGGCAATGAGAGCCAATTGGGAGGGAGAAAGTTTGTCACACCTAGAGAGGGTGCTATAGTACCACGCACCTCTCTTAGACTTCCCCCTTTCTCTGGGAATGATGGAAAAAATGCAGAGGCCTGGGGAAGAGGGTGGAGAGGTGGTTAGGAAATGCTTGGGATAGCTCGAAAGAACTGAGAGCAGAGAGGAGTCAGTGAAAATGTAGAGAAGACTCTTGTGAGGGCTGAGGGAATGGTGAAAGTTCACTAGAGAGAGCAAAGGAGCAGGGTGATGGGAGGGTAAGGTGAAAGTTCACCCAAGAAAAAAACACAGAGGGAAATGGTGAAAAAACGCTCAGAGGAACCGAGGAGCATGAGCAAGAACGGAGGGATAAAGGATGAGTGTACTCGGGCATTTTCCTGCCTATTACTCCGCAAATTGATGGGAGGGGTAGCCATTAGAGCCGAATTGAAAACCTCCCTAGGCTTGGTACACCTGGTTTGGCTTGCGCAAGCGGCCATTAACCCTGCCTGGTGACAAAATCTTGATGCCTCATACCTTCTCTTGTACCTTCTCCTGTACTTTGACTCTGGTTCACAAGGGTAGCCATTAAGTTCCTGGAGAGATGGAAGCACACTACCATAACTGTTATGCAAGATCCCATCAGGCGAGTGTCTTAGTTGTATGACTAGCAGCTGGGGGTAATAACTCCCCTCAATGCATGTGCACCACCTTTCTCCTATTGGCCAACTGTCACCCCATCCTGGGAAGGGTAGTCTTGGAGAGCCATCTCCTTACACTGAAGTAGCAGTTGTGTTTCCTGAGGTTTCCCTGCATTGATGAAGATGTCTCTTAGAGGAGAGGGTACCCCTTTGTTTTCTAACTTTTCTGCCACTTTGTTGGCTTCCGACGAATTTAAGAGGTGTTTAGAGTAAGAGAAGGTCGAAGGAGAGCTTCCAAACTCTTGAGAGGACCCAAGAGGCAACAAATTGGGGAGATTTGTTTCTGGATCATTTCCATTTATGACTTTGGAAGCAAGGTTGATGATGACCTTGGAGTCCCCTTCTATAATGAGGCAAGTGAGTCTGAGATCCACTGTCATTTCGATTACCCTGACAAGCCCCCAAAGTTCAACTGAGTTTTTCATAGCATATCCCAAATGCTCGGCCAAGAGGCATTGAATTTGTCTAGAGCTATCTCTGATGACCGCCCCAAATCCTGCAGGGCCAAGATTTCCCTTGGAGGCACCATGAAAGTTGACTTTGTAGAATCCCTAAGGGGGGGGACCAAGATCAAGGGATTGACAAGGAGGGGCTTGAGGGGAGTTGTCGGGTAGAGGGGTATGAGGCCAGGGTTAGGTGCCAAGTAGCTAGAATTGAGGTTTCAAGGGGTTCCTAAGGGAGATCTTCATTAGTCCAGTAGTGGGTCTACACAGTTTCCTGAACATTCTTGAGGATTGTGGAGCAAAGGAAAGATGGGGTAGAGGCTTGGGAATGGAAGATTCGTTTGTTTCTTTCTTTCCACAATATCCAAACAATGAATCTTGGAAGGATTTTCCAGATTTTTTTTAGAATAGGACTTTTGAACGATCCATCTTCCTAATTTCTGATGGTGGTGATGATGCTACTTTTGTCTCTATTGGATCATCTCATATGTTGAGATGTGTGGTCCCAAATTTTCATGTTGAAAGGACATTGCTTGAGAATGTGCTCCATAGTTTCTTCCTGTTGTTGGCAAAGATGGAAAATTGAGGGTCCTATGAAACCTCTTCGCCTAAGATAATCCTAGGTTAGGATTTTATTTTGAACTAGAAGCCAAAGAAAGGTGGAGATCTTCGACTAAATATTGGATTTCCAAATTGTGTGCCATAGATTCTCTTTTGGTTGGGTGTGGAAGTTTTCTTGTAGATAGTATCCTTCTTTGATTGTGAAAGTTCCATTGGGGTTATGCCCCCAAAAGGGAATATATGAATTCTCACTTATGCATATTTTCCTTCGGTTTACCATGTTTCTCCAAACCTCTAGATCGCACTCTGCTGACACATTTAGGTCTTGTTGGGAAACTTTCCAGCTACACCAAGGGGGGTGCAGAATGGAATCCATACAGAGGTCTGCAACTTTGAGTGACTTTAGATATTGGATGTGTTCTTGGTAGGGGCGTAGGTTATCCTTTCAGTACATAGGGGGGAGTTGTTGCTAAGAGTCCATCCAAAACAGAGCATTCTGACCATTTCAAATTTCCCAAAAAGCATGAGCTTGAATGAGTGGTCTATTTTTCCAAGCTGCATTCCATATGTTAGATCATTGTATCTGATCTTTTAGCCGAATGAGTTGAGCTTGAGGAATATTTAGAGTGTATTTTTATTTCCAGAGTTTGGCCCATAGTTCGACTAGGGTTTTGATCCAGCACCACTAGATCTTTTCCCCCATGGTGTTGTTTATCTTTGCACACTTTGCACACTTTGTCCCAACTGACTATGGCCCATTTTTTGTTGGGAACGTGGCCATGACAGAGGAAGTTCCTCTAAAGATTCCTTATACTTCTTATTAAATTTTATGGTCCTGCAAGGGAAAATAACATGTAGACTAGGATAGCTTGAAGCACTGATTTCAAGAGGATAAGTCTGGCCGGAAGGTTGAGGGATATGAAGGTCCAGTTGCTTAGGTGGTTAGAAATTGATAGGATGAGGGAATCCTAGGAAATATTCAGGGCTGCGGAGTCTAAAGGGGGGAGTCCAAAATAGTAGGATGGGAGGGAGCATATTAGTGTGCTTAGCAGGCGGGAGATATGAAGTTGAATTGTTGGGGGGGTGTTGAAGAAGAAGAGCTGAGATTTATCCAGATTGAAAGTAGTACCAAAGGCCTTGCTGAAGTCATCGAGAATAAGCCTGAGTTTGTTGGCTTTCTGAGCTGTGGGAGCATTCAAGAGCATGGTGTCGTCCACAAATTGGCTATGGGATGTTGTCAATTGTAGCCCATGTAGATGGAGGCCTTGGAGAGAGCCATCCTGAATGGAAGTTTTGATATAACGACATAGACCTTCTGTCATGATGACAAAAATGAAGTCGGATAAAGGGTCCCCTTGCTGACTTCCTCAGGTAGGTGAGAATGGTTGAGAGGGGACTCCATTCACAAGAATGGAAAAAAATACAGAGGACATGAGATTCATTATCCAGGAGATCCAGTCATTGTCGAAGCCAAAGGATAGTAGAAGTGCCTTCATGTTGTGCCATCTTAGACGATCAAAAGATTTTGATAGGTCAAGTTTTAAGAGCCTACCCGGGGTGTGAGTAGTCTTGAGTGAGTGGATGAATTAATGTACCATAGGGATACTATCCATGATTTGTCTTCCCTCCACATATCCTGATTGCTTGTTGGAAATGATGAAGGGGAGGATAGGATTGAGACACAGAGAAATGACCTTGGAGATGATTTTGTAAATTTCATTGCAGAGCGCGATTGGCCGAAAATTCTTCGGATTGGTTACACATTCCTCCTTGGGGATGAGGGTAAGAAAAGTAGCATTTAGAGCAGGGAAGAATTTTCCAGAAGTGTGGGATTCCTCAATTAGTTTCCAAACCTCTTCCCAGATCATTGACCAACAGTGTTGGAAGAAATCGATGGTGAATCCATTCGATCGAGGAGCCTTTCCCAATGGCATATATTTGATTATATGATCCACTTCTTCCTACGTGATGGGTCACATTAGGGCTCGATTCTATTCTGGAGTGATGAGGGCCAAAATGTGTTGAGTGATGCAATTAATCACTGGAGTTCTGTCAATGAGGGGTTCTGATAGAAGATTCTTGTAATAGTTTACTAGCTTAGTGGCCATGTCCTCATGGTTTAGGATGGTGTTACCTTGTGCATATTCAAGTTTTGTAATGTGGTTGATGAATTTCTTGTGGATCATGGAGCGATGAAAGAACTTGGTATTATTTTCTCCCTCCTTGAGCCATTGCACTCAAGATTTTTGTTTCCAGAGAATTTTCTCATGCTTATGTCGTTCATCAAGCTGCTTCTTTAAGCACTCTTCCTCCTTTTGTTGGGCCTATGTGTGGCCTATTAGTATAATATCATGTTGAATTTCCTCAAGTCTCTGCACAAGTGATTTCTTCCCTTCAAATATGTTGTCGAAGACTTCCTTGTTCCAATGATGGAGTTGTTGCTTGAATTTTTTTAGCCTTTGTTGGAACTTGTACATCTAAGTGTCTTGTTGAACCTCCTCTTTGGCCCACCAGGCGTGGGATAGCTCATGGAAATCTAGATGAGATAACCATAAATTTTCAAACCTGAAGTGATTGAACTTGGGAGCCGCTATCGTGTCTAGCCAAAGTTGGAAAGGTCGGTGATTTGATCTTGCTTTTGGGAGGATAGTGGCTTCCACCATTGGACCTTCTAGCATTAGGGTTTTTGAGATTAAAAGATGATCCAACCTACATGTTATTTGTTGGGATCTCGAGCGTTTATTGGACCAGGTGAAGGATTTGTCACTTGTTTCAATGTCTTCTAGTTTGAGGCAGTCAATAAGGTCCTTGACCTTGATGCTATCCATGTCGACACATTTTTTTCCTCCCCTTTTTTCTTCTAGGGGGAGGATGATATTAATATCTCCTCCGACTATCTAGCATTTGTGACCTACAAGAGTACTGAGATAGTATAGGATGTGGAGGAAAAGATCTTTCTCCTAGCTACTTTGAGGACCATAGGCATTGGTGATCATTCCCTCTTTGTTGGATCCAATGGGTCGATAGTGGGTGTGAGGGTGCTGACTGTGGAGAGAGCCTGGTCAACAATGACTGTGGTCAGATTCCATAGGATGGAAATATCCCCTATGGCTCCTTTCGAGTCAGTGTAAAAAAAGTTACAAGTACTCCATCACCTTTTGAAGAGCTCCTCCACTGCGTTTTCTGCACACTTGGTCTCTTCTAGCATTAGAATATCCAGATCCTCTGATTTGATGCAGTTACCGAGAATCCTTTGTTTGGATCTCCCATTCAGGCTCCTGATATTCCATATGATGATATTCATCATAAAGAGTTGGGTGTTGGGGAGAAGAAACTCTCAATGAGACTCTGGATCTGACCTGAGTTGATCATATAGTTTCCTGCTTCCTTTATCAGTTGTTGGGCTGATTTGCATCCTCGTCTTCTGCTTTCTTTGGGATTCCTTCTGGGATCTGGGTCTGGATCTAGACTAACCTCTAGCTGAGAGGTGTCTCTTGCCATAGAGTATAAGAACACCTTGTGAACCTTCCTAAGTTTCTCTACTGGTATGGTTTCGAGGTCCTGTTTGTTAAGGGCCTCCTCTAACTTGTCTAAATCTATATCAATGAATTCTTGCTCATCCATTTGCATTGTAGTATCTCCTTCATTTGCTGATATATTATCTGGGTTTGACTGGACCTGGGGGTCAGGTGTTGTGAGTGGTTCAAGAGAAGGATTCAGGTTTTGTTTCTCTTTACCTTTGTTATTTCGTTGGTCCCTTGTCTCATGGGGATTCTCGACCTCTTCTGCATTTGAAAGATTGTTGAGGGCTTCGAAAGATTTACTGATAAAAGTTTTGCGTCCAGTTCCCTAATTAGGTTTTTTTTGAGCTTGTTTCTTACGATGTAAGACTTGAGTGAAATCGTCCTTCTATTTTTCTTCATTATCTTCAATTTGATCTACGCGTTGAGAGGGCAACCCCTGAAGAGGTGGCCATGTTCATGACACTTTCTGCATCGAAAAGGGATTTGTTCATAGTCGATGGTTCGTATCCATTCTTCGTCCTGATATTCCAAGGTGACTGAGCCTGGTAGGGCTTTGGAGATATTCATGTAGGCACATATGCGAGCATAAGATGTGTACCTCCTTTTCTTGGTGGCTTCTGAGGATTTGACATGCCTGCCTAGCGTATTTCCAATACCCATTAGGATTTATTCAACCAAAAATCTTGAGGTAAGGAGTAGAGACGGATCCAGGCTAAAGAAAAGGCAAAATCTTCCTTCTCTGGGAAGAAGCAGTCTATCCAAAAGCGTAGGTACAGTCCTGCGGAGTTGTAGAAGTAGGGTCCATTTTCAAAGACTCGATATTTGTCCTCTAGATTGTAGAAAATGATCGTGAAGAACCCCTTTGAGCTTAGCTGAAGCTCATAGTCCCCTTTTGGATTCCATCGGGTTTTGATCCGTCGGGCGAGGTCTTTTTCTGAGGGCCAAAGCCCTAAGATTTTTTCGATCAATGCATGGTCCTTCATAAACTGGGTGTGCTCTTCCACCCTTGTATATTTTATCACATACTACAGAACTATTGGTGCTTGGGGGATACATTTTCTTGGCACCCAGATGCGAGAAGCTTTTGGATGCGACGACTCCACATCAATACCTGATCCGTTTTCTCGATCTTGCTCATCTCATAATAGTTGGTCATGGAGATGCAAGGGGGTTAAAAAGGCGGTCGCCTAACGTTGACATCCTCTCTTTCATTAGCTGCTACATTCCGATAAGAGAATGTAGGATAAATAAGTTGATAGGAGAACTTCCTTGCTACCTGGATTTTTTTTATAAATTTAATGTTTTAAGTTTTGGTTACAATAATTTCTAACGTGGTATTCTTCAATGGGTAACAAATTTCACCGTGTTGTATGTGTTGGATTTATCCAACAATAAATTTAGTGGAAGAATCACATTACATCTTGAAACACTTCAAGGATTTGCAAACGAATCTTCACAACATGATGAAGTACACAAGGAAATGACGATTGACATGAAAGGAAGTGAGTATACTCGGTTATACACATGATATTTGATTTTTCCAGTAATAATCTTATATGAGAAATACCTACAAGCATAAACATTTTGAATACTTGTAAGCATAGAAACTTTGAATAGCTTGCGATTGCTAAATTTATCTAGCAACCAATTGGAATGGATAATATTGTGATCTTTCAGTAAGATATCTACTTTGGAGTAGTTCCACTTGGCCAAGAATAATTTGAGTAGTTCTATTTCTGAAGAGCTCTCTAAACTATATCGTTTAGCTATTATGTATGTTTCATGTAATAACCTTCGTGGGTCAATCCCAAAAAAACACAATTTCCACTTTTAGTGCAATATCTTTTCAAAGGAATAAGTGTCGATATGGGTGTCCTTTAGATCCATGCAATGAAAAGGAAATCCCAATGAGAAAAGGTGACAATAGTAGTGACATTGACAGTATTAAAGTGGGATGGCTCATGCATGTGGATGTTTTAAGCCCTAATATTGGCTCATTGCCCCTTAATTGGGGCATATTACATTAGTAATGTTATTTTATTTATGTCGGATTTATTCCATTAGTTGTAATTATA
>ML777157.1:657878-685996 GCA_009831015.1 Picea engelmannii
GTTGACACCTCAACAATTGGAGGAAAGAAAAGAAAAAGGTTTATGTTTTAATTGTGACAACAAGTATAGTAAGGGACATAAGTGTGGTGAGAAGAAATTATTCTACATAGATTGTGAAGAGGAAGAAGAAGAAGAACAAGAACCATCTCAAGATGAAAATGTAGAAGCAATTTTGTCTGAAGAGTTGACTCCCAGGATATCGTGTAATGAATTGGCTAGAATTAGCACTCCTCAAACCCTCAAGATTGAAGGATACATCAAAAAGAAAAGGTAATAGTCCTAATTGACTCTGGCAGTACTCATAATTTCATTCACTATAAATTAGCCAAAGCTCTCAATTGCTTTGTATATCCAGCGCCAGAGTTTCAAGTAATGATTACAGATGGAGGAACTATCAATTGCTAAGGAAAATGCAATAAGATCAATCTTACTATGGGGGAATATGTAATGAATAGTCCAATGATTTATATACCCATGGGTGGTGCTGATGTTGTACTAGGAATCCAATGGTTACAATCATTAGGAACAGTGGCTTTTAATTTTCAGGAACTTTTCATGAAATTTTCATTGGAAGGAAAAAAAATTGAGTTAAGAGGTATCATAGGGAAACCCGGTAAGGTGATAAGCTCTAATGGCATGAAAAAATTATTGAAAAAGGGGCATCAAGGCGTTATTGCACAACTATGCTCATACATGATATCTTTTTCCTATCAACGTTTCATTATACACAACGAAAAATATCATGTATGTAGATTGAAGAAATCCCTATATGGTCTAAAACAAGCACCACATGATTGGTACAAGAAAATGGATGGATTCCTGATGAGTTTGGGATTCAAAAAAAGTGTAGCTGACCCAAACTTATATTATCACATTGATGGCAATGAGTGTTTGATTTTAGTCCTATATGTGGATGATCTTTTCATCACCGGTCCAGAGAGACTCATTGCTTAATGCAAACATGCATTAACTGTCAAATCTGAAATGAAGGATTTGGGCCAAATGCATTATTTCTTGGGACTAGAAGTATGGTGGAGATCAGATGAGATTTTCCTAAGTCAAGGAAAATATACTTTGGAGATACTGAAAAAGTTCAAAATGGAAGACTGTAAATCCATGCCTACTCCAATGGTAATGGAATGAAAGAAGATGAATGACATTGATTCATGAGACGTAGATCCACATTTATATCGACAACTTATTGGATTCTTGATGTATTTGGTTAACACTAGACCATACATTTTCTATGCAGTGAATGTGCTTAGCCAGTTTATGAGTCAACCAAAACATACACACTGGATAACTGCAAAACACATATTGAGATACCTACAAGGTAAACTTAGCTATGGCTTGAGATATGCAACTAATGTTGACTTAAGCCTGGAAGGATATACCGATGTAGACTGGGAAGGAAGTGCAATATATAGAAAAATAACCTCAGGTTGTTGCTTCACCCAAGGATCAACCATGGTTTCCTAGTGTAGCAGAAAACAAATCTTTGTAGCTTTAAGTAGGTAGAGGCATAGTACATTGCACTAAGTGTGGCAGTTCATGAAGAAGTATGGATTTGTAAACTATTCACTGACTTGTTCAGTCATGAGATGGATCCAACTACTATTCATTGTGACAACCAGAGCTGTGTAAATCTCTCTAAGAACCCAATGCTTCATGAAAAATCGAAACACATTGAAATCAAGTATCACTACATCAGAGACATGGTACAAAGAAAGACATTACACGTGCAATATCTTTCTACTCATGAACAGATTGCATATATCTTCACCAAAACACTTGCTATGACAAAGTTAGAGTATTTTTGTGAAAGACTTGGCCTGGTGGAAAATACCTCCCTAGCTGAGAGGGAGTGTTAATGATTGCAACTATGTGAGACATTCTCTAGCTTACAAACTTGTGAGGTGTGGATAATTGCAGCTATGTGAAGTCTTTCTCTCAGCTTACAAACCTAAGAGAAATCCCCTAAGAAGGGTACATGGTTCATGCCTGAGACAGAGCTGGGAACGTAGAGATGACCTCCTCCATTCAAAGAGTTGAGAAGAACTCTAGATGATTATCCAATGGGAAAGGCGATCTATTGAGTTAGGATGTGCCTGTGACTAAGCACAAGGTGAACGTGTGAAATCCCTAAGTGTTGGGTGCATCGTCATGAGAACAGAAATGAATATGATGTATTAACCTCCTCTGAGCAAAAGAGTTGACGAGAAGACTCCATATGATTCTCCTGTGTGTGGCAATGGGAAATAATATATATAGAGTGGACATGTCTATAGACGAGCACGAGAGAATGTGTGAAGATATGGTTGTTCTATGTAATGCAGTGAATCAGAGCTATGGCATCCCTATGGATGTGCCCATAGTGGATGAGAACTATTTGGTGTATCGGATCCTTTTCTATATATTGTTCAAGAGTCAGACCTACCTGTAACCCTAATTGTTATGTAAAGGGTACAGGTCAGCCCTACCTTAATGTGTCTAATAATAAATACAAAAGAAAATTAATATAGTTAATATTAATTATAATAATAATAATAATAATAGTTATAAATGTAAAGTGACTTAGAGAGGTCGGCCTCATTGAACCAATATATGCCTTTGTTGATTAGACAAGTCTAATATAAGTAAGGGATGATTCCCCATTGTGGAATCATATCTTCATTGTGTGTTTGAAAATTACATCAAATACATATACTTGGTAAAAGGTGCGCACCTCTCTTGGGTGCTAGTATTCTAGGGCTTAAGCACCCTCTTGTGTGCTAGGTCATTCTTGGTGGTAAAGGTATTTCTCTTGAAGAATATAGAAAAGGATTTGGCTAGGTTTTCCTCCCTTGTTTAGAAGGGTTTCCCAGGATATTTCTTGTGTTCTTGTGCACGATGTTTCTTCTTGTGATCTTGGTTGCTGCAACATTCTTGTTTATGGTTAAGACTTGATAAAATGAAATGAACTACATGCTTAACCTAAATTATTGAAAAATCAACATAGCTCTCCCTATTTTTTCACTCACACTCATTCTCAAAGAGATTTTTGTCCAAGGAGGAGGAGAGCATTGTATCCAAAATTTCTGAAAGGAGAATACTAAGCACCATTTGAAACTGGTTTTCCCATTTGGGTTCTAGGGTAAAAATCATGCCTTAATGTGTTTTGTCTCCTCCGTGTGTTGATTAAATGATTGGTTTAAATTATCCCGTGTAGTTTTATTAAAAATGGTTGGTAATCCATTCATTGTTTCTATGCATCTCGTTTATAATTTTTGAGTGTGAGGAGTATCTTGTTGCACGTTTCTTCTCTGGGTGTCAGGTATTTCTAGAGCACATTATTGGTGGTGACTTTCAATTCCAATCGTCAACTTTTCTAACATGATTGAGTGATTTGGATGAGGGATATCCATGACCCTCCTTCTAGAGCCATTGGTAAAAATTTCTAAATGGATCTTTCTCTCTCTTAGGGATGCTCTCTATCCCTCTGGGCATGTAAAATTGGTCAATGGTGATTTCTTTGTTTCCCTCATGTTATTCTTCATTGTCCAAGTGCTATGTGTGAGATCTAGCTTGAGGAGAGACCCCAGAAACTTCTTCTTTGTTTCCTATAATGTGTGTGTAATCCACAATGCTTGGGGAGACCTATGTTTGTTGTAGTAGATGGTGTGGGTGTAACATCTGAACATTCCACACCCTAAACTATCCCTTCGTGCCTCGAGGAATCCTCCTCTATTGATAGGGCATTTCAATATATTTATTTTGGTTAGTTGCATTACGTATGCTATCATCATCACTTGCTCATGGTCTAAACCTCATATTGGGTGTCCACCTTGATCATTGGTGCATCTCCTTTATTTCCCACACATATCATGACTCAATTTTACATGAAACCCAATGCTATCCAATATTATAATGCTTCTTTGCAGGAGAGATGGGCATATGGAATACAACCATCATGGTTTGAGTGAGGTGGCAAATGAGTTGTAAGAGATAGATCCACCACTTGGTCCTCCACCATTCAATGAAAATTTAACTTACTAGAGCATGAGATTTGGTCATACTAAGCATTTTTATTATTGACCAAGTGCCTCGGTTCATTCATGGTTGGAATTTATTTATTGTAATGGAAATGACCTCATTACTCCAACGTTGAGGATTGATACATATACGTATTTGTATTCTCTATCAAAGTGACAAAAAATTGTTTTGCTTTCTCTTATGTTGTAGAAGCCACTTGACCTAGACCATAAAACAACTGAAATTATGAATACAATTTGATACTCATGCTCACAACATTCTTATAAGAAAATTCTGGTCATGATAAAGAAAAAACCAATGCCATATGAAACATTTGTTTAAATGAGTTTCTCAATTGTTTCCTGGAATATATTTAGTTGTCCTTGTCATTTCCAACTATGAGATGTGTGCAAGCTACATTGAACATGAAACTTTCTCATCATGAGAAGAAGAAAGGTCCATGTGTAGGGGAGATGACTAAAGCTTGGTAGTGTTAATTTCTCCTAACCCAGTACTCGACAGTTAATTCCAAATAAATTACTTTATTGAATAAAATCACAAATGAGTTTTTAACGAAACATTACAACATAAGCACAAATAAGGAAACCACACAAAAAGGACACACGTCATTTCTACGTAAAATACCCCTGGAAAAACCCTTAAGGGAAAACCAACACCTTGTTGATTTTATTAGATAAAATATGGGCTCATGTCATGGGATAGTGGCCCATCTGAGGAATAATATAATGCCACAAAATAACCTAGACTATCACACCTGACTGCTACTCCTCTGCTGCCCCTTGCACCTTTCCTCAAACCCTACCCCTACACACTTGGATGAAAGTCCTTCTCCACCCATTTAGTGAGATCTCACTACCTCACTCTATGTGTGTCTACTCCTCTCACATAGGTTTCCTTTTATAATCATGATTTTACCTAAATCCAAATCCCTAGATCTCCAAAGTGATCAAAGGATGAGATAAGATCTCCCCTTCACTTTATGATCTAATGGATAAGATTTAATTTAACTCACTAATGCCCAATACTTAGGAATTTGACTTAAATTAAACTAAATTAATTACAAAAGTACACTCACTTTAATAATCAATTTATTTTAGTGAATCTCCTAATTCCTGAGAGGCATTAAGGACAAATTCCACATGTTAGATACAAAACCGATGTGGAAGTACCTGTTTGATGCTACACACATCAAAACTCTCTCTTAGTGAGGAAGGTACATCTCAAAGAGCCACCTGGAACTAGTTCTTTCTCCAACCATGGCACAATGTCGCACACATCATCCAACATACTAACATCCCTCTAACATTGTTGGTCAACTGCTCCCTTAATGCTGAAAGTCATAGAATCGATGATGCTACATATTTATGCCATGAAGTTTGGAAACTTTGTCGAAGGAATGATCTCCCTCAATGTGCTTCTAAGATCCTCCTACTCCTTTGTATCCATCAATGTAATATCGTACCAACTTGGTCTCCTGACAGAACTGGAAGGGGATAACTCCATCTTCCCATATGAAGATTGAATCCCCACACTAGAATTCTATGAACTCTGCTCACCCTTCATAACCTCTTGTTCCTCATCCTCTACCACTGGAATCAATCCATGATCTAAGATATCTTCCCTCTTTGAAACCAATGCTATCTACTGTGTCAGGTCTATATCCCTCTAAACGTATGAAAAATTTTCCATTCTGAAACAAGACTGCATAAGCCTTATCCTCCAGATCTAAGCCTAAGAGAAAATTTATCCTCGTCTATGAGACATACAACACATTTGCAACCTCCAAAGAACCTCTTGACTCTCGTTTGAACCTAACTATCCCAACTCACTCTACATGACACTTGGCATGAGATCCAAACTTCACATGTAGATCTAAGTCTATCACTAACCAACTGGTGAAAAACTCATGTGTCCCCATCATGTGACGAGAATCCCCACTATCCATGAACCAGGAAGTACCATAATATATGCTAGAAAGACAAGAGACTAATGATAATTCCTTATCAGACTTCTCAACAAACTCCTTGACTTGATCTTCTGTAGATGTTTCTACCTGCTAAGATTGACTCTTTCCTTTATTCTTGTTCAGACACTGTGAAACATAGTGGCCACTCTTGTGGCATGCAAAGAATTTCACTTGTTCAGATCCTTCTTTTTTATAGCCTATGGAGCTGATTCTCCACTTGTATTCCCCCTGCTCCTCCTTGGATGACTGGCAAGGGCCATATTATCATCATCACCAACCTGTTGGCTTACTGGATATTCCTCTTGAATCTCCTCCTGGATGAAATCGTTCCATAGCTTGCCAAAATCTAGAAGTTTCTCCCATGCAATGATTCCCTTGATGAATGAGGCCCATGGATTAGAAAAACCATTAAGGGCCATCCTCACCAACTCTTCATCTGAAACGACTTCCCCAACAGTTTCCAAATGATCACATACCTGAGTGATATTGGTGAGATAATTGGTCATTGTATCTAATTTGGCCATCTTGGTGTTCTTGAGCTTCTCCCTAAACACCATCTTCATGTTTGTAGTGTTGCTCTGAAAGAGGTTCATTAGAGATACAAGAATATCCCTGACTAATTTCTTCTTAGATATGTGAGAGCTCAAATGATCCTTCACCGCATCTAAGATGATCCTCTTGTATTTCACGTCCTTCAACTCATTGGTGTCCAGGTCCTTAGGATCCATCCAAGGGTCACCTTTGTGTTAGCAAACTTCCATAATCCATTCTCCATGAGAGCCAATATAACCCTTTACTTCCAAGGCATGAAGTTCGATGCACCATCTATCCTATCCTCAAACCTCAAAACTTTTGTGGCTATCACTAAATAAAAAATATATTGGGAACACAAATTGCTAAAAATGTGGCTAGTCCTTCAAGCACGAAAACTAAATAATTTTGTGCTTAGTCCCTCAAGCACAAAACTTGATCTTTGGTTGTTTGGATCCCTACCTGGGACCCACTACCCACTTCCTCGGCTCCTCTTACCTTCTACCCACTATTTGGACCCCTGCCCAAAGTTGTATGTAGCCTTTAGATGCTTCCCAAGGCTTCCTATTGTCTGCCCGACTACTTCCTGAGATTTTTCTTAATGCTCGTCGGCTTCTATGGTTTTCTCGAGGCCTTCTAAGTTTCCCGATGAATTATTGGGTTTGTTTCTACCCTACCGGCGGTTGTTTTTTCTTCTAGAGGTAATGGTTGTCCTGTGTCCCATGCCCTTTGCGACTGTGGAACCCTAACATATTGCGCCCCTTTTTTGATCGGCGATTTCCTTTTTGGCATGTTGTGCCCTCTACTTGGTTGGTGGTTATCCACACCCTTGAATTCTCCCCATACCCTCTAGTTTTTGTTGTGGTTCTAGAGGTTATGGATGGGTGGCTACCCCAACTGTGGCAGGTCGACGACTACTGCAACTACTTTCCCATGTTGTGGCTGGCTGGAAGCTACTGTGTCGGCTTTCCCCTACTATGGTTGGCTTGCCCCTACTACGGTTGGCTTGCCCCTATTGCGGTTGGCTAGAAACTTCTCCTAAGGTTACCCCACTAGAAACCTTTCGATTCCTGACCCTCATGTGTGCAGACTACAACTACTCCTTCTATCCACAAATTCCAAAGTTCCCATGGGTCGCTTCTCCTTGCTTGCGCTGACTCACTCAGATCCGACAACCCTCAACCCAACAGAGAAATCGTGTGATCGTATGATGTATGTTTCTTCCTTTTCCTTTTATTTTTTTTTTTTATTTTTATTTTACCCCTATAAACCTGTAAAACCAAAAAAAAAATATTTCACTGCAATTAATGATCGATGTTCCCGGTTCCTCCTTCAAAATTCATGCTTTGATACCATGTTAATTTCTCCTAACCCAACACCCGACAATTAATTCCAAATAAATTTATTTATTGAATAAAAGCACAATTGAGTTTTTAATGAAACATTATTGTGGAAGTACAAATAAGGAAACCATACACAAAGTACACAAGTATTTTTTGGGTTAAATACCCTTGGAAAACCTGTAATGGAAAACTAGTACCTTGTTGATTTTATTAGATAAAATGTGGCTCCCATCCTAGGATAATGGCCCACCTAAGGAATAATACAATGGAACAAAATAGCCTAGCCTATCACATCTTATTTCTACTCCTTTTCTACCCCTTTCTCCTTTCCTTGGACCATGCCCCTACACACTTAGATGAAATTCCTTCTCCACCCAATCAGTGATATCTCACTATCTCATTCTATGTGTGTCTACTCCTCTCACATAGGTTGTCTTTTATAATCTTGAGTTTACCAGTGGTACCATTCGACAGCAGTGGCAAGCAATGATGAACCTTAAAACTCCAAAGGTGCTCCAACTGGTATTACAACTCGTATTATAACTAGCACTACAATTGGTGCTACAACTGGTTCTACAACTAACACTACAAATGGTACGAAGAAACTGGCACTGCAAACCTAAGGTTTTATGAGGAAACCCTAATCTATCCACTTCAAAAATTTGCATATCTGAATTAGGGAAGAGATGTGCCCTACTTAGGCAACCTTCTTAGTGAGTTCAGTAAGTGTAATGGGGCAAACTGAGGATCTTCCTTCAAGTAGTTAGACTGTTATGAAGGAAACCTCGCTCTGATACCATGTTAAAAAATTGGTATGCTCGTTTAACCATAGACAATATCACATCATTGTCACCCAACCATAGGCATTCACATATGCCACCCCTGAGCACATTAACCTTTGAAATAATTATTCTGAAAAACCATACTAGAACCAACAGATAAACCCTAGATGCTAACTGCAGCAACAACTCAAGACAAGTAGGGCACTCCTTCTCTAAGGGTAGCGCACAAGAGAGAGAGATTCTCCATATCCATATAACAAATGCCATACATAGTTGCAACAGCTGTAGTTGCACTACTCTCTCAACCTTGCACCATACTTAACAAGAATATCACCAAGAGTTTCACCAAGAATATCACAAAGAGTTTCACCAAGAGAATCACCAAGAATATTACTTGATAGCGCTAGAGAGAGACCAAGACCAAGAAATTACCATACACATTTATTCCTCCTTGTAGTTGCAAATGCAACTCTCCACAAGACTTGTGTCGGGCCTAATTGGGTATACAAATGAGCTAAAAAATCCTCTATTTATATTAATATGTCCAATGACGTTTCTGGTTGGGCCAACCTGACTTTCTGTTAATTATATTTTGTGCTTATCTTTTTCCTGTGGAGCCGAGTTGTCTTTCTGGAAGATAATATTCCAATATTACTTATTCTGCTAGAATGACTTGTCTTCTAGTGTTTCCACACACCTTTTTAATGGTTCACTTGCTTCCAAAATATTCTATTCTAAGTCATAGGTTACACGTGGAGGTAAAAACCTCTTGCAGCTACCATAACATCAACAATAAGGGCATTAATTATTAGAATGTTGTGTGCTTTGATCAAGAACATTGGTTAGCTCGGCTACATGTCGGCATAAGATCTATGTGTGAAATGATGAAGGATTTAACAAGCGATCGTGATGGAATGTGCAGACAGTAGATATCGATGATTGATTAAGTTGTAACCATTGATGAAAATGCTCGAGGAGTGTGAATTTAGTGTAGGACCCTTGCCAAGTCTAAACCTTGTGTTAGGTACAAACAAATATCAACCATCAGATCTAAGGGTGGATCGATCCCCACCATAGGTTTTGGAGCAAGAGGAGAATTCAAGACTTTGAGTCTCTTGAGATGTTATAGACCTATACAAGAACGACGAAGGGACGAAGGCCCGATATTCGTGAAGACTGGGAGAAATTCCCTGCAACTAGTAGCCACATCATCGTCAGGGGATGACTACCAAGGTCATGAATGTGCCATGTCAGATGGAATGAAATAGGTGAAGTTACATGGATGCCACATGGTGAAGGGGATAGCCATTGGCCAAAGACGCCCCGAAAAACTTCGGAAGGCTATAAATTTCAAACTAGAGATTGATTTTGGGAAAGGTTTTAGTTGTTGGAAATATATTTCATAGAGGAATGCACATAGGGAATCATAGTGTGAATGATGAAATGTGTCCTTCATAAATTTATGAGAAAACAACATGTATTCCAATTAATGAAATGTTTTATAATATGCATGTTCTAACAGTAATTATTACATGCACGTTTCTTGCAGAATTAGAGGTACATAAATAAAATTTAGTTCTTATATCAGGACTGGAGTTATGGAGGATATTCAAAGATATTACAACCACGAGGAAGAGTTTAGAGGTTTTCATGTTAGCATGTCGACATGGGGAATGCTGAGACATAATCAAATGGAAGAAGAGATAAGAAAGAGCCTGTCACTATGAGAAGTTTGCATAGGGAAGTGAAAATATATAGGGATGATAAGGAAATGATTATGAAGGATCAAGAAGAGATACTTTAGAGATTAAATATGTTGCATAATAAAGTCAACACATATTCTGGCACCAAACAAGCAACTAGTGCTAGACAAGTATCAACATCGAGATCCCATAGCAAAATGGATGATCATGAAAATGATAGGAATTCAAGAAGCATGATCACACACCATAATTCTCCAAGGCACTCCACTAGAAGAATACTTCTTATTGGGTTGACCCAGGTTCAGATCTCAATAGGTTTCCAACAAAACCCTAAAAAACTATCGGCCCTCCTGGTAAACTAGAAGGCAACACTCCGCACCGGGTGCACAACACAGTATCACCCAAGATAGATTTTATGGGTGACTGAAATACTCAGGTGTTTATTGTCTAGGAATGAGTGGGGATATGTGATTGAGTTCTTTCTTCCTTATTAATTATCCTTGTTATTCATTCAATTACTTCTATGATTTATTCATCTTTAAACCTATGCATGCATGTTGATATAACTAATTTAACCATGATTCATAAGCTAATGATCAACATAATTAAATCATTCTTTAAAAATCACAAAACACACAATTTTTATCGTGGTTCACCCCCTACAAGGGCTACATCCACAAAGATATGGATTATCTTCTCTTTTATTTATTCTGCTGCAAAATCTTGCGCTGTGTGCATTACATATTCATTAATACAATCAAGATTGAGGGTAAGAACCCTTTATGATGTAGACTAGATCACACTAATCTCCTAAGCCTGTGACCTAACCCTCAAAGACTACCTTACTCATGTCTTATATAAGACTTATTACAATCAACAATCCACAATTTTATAATAATCAACTCTCTCTATCCTTAACCGATATCCTCTCTTCTCCTAGACCTCATGGGTCCTTACTTATACTACTTTATGGCTTATAGCAATTACAATCTTGCCAAAAACCCTAACCTTATCATGGTTAGGCTTGTCTTCCTGCATGCCATGTTGCTTTTCCTCCTGCATGCTTCTTTTCCTTCTTTTTCTTCATGTTGTGTTTCCTTCTTTTTTTGCATGTTGCTTTTCCTTCTTTTTCTTCATGTTGTGTTTCCTTCTTTTTTTGCATGGTGTTTTTCCTTCTTTTTCTTCATGTTATGTTTCCTTCTTTTTCTGCATGTTGCTTTTCCTTCTTTTTCCGCATGTTTTTTTCTTGCCACATGTTGTGCACGCTCTAAAATTGGGTCTTCCTTTCCAAAAATAAGTCTTTCCCAAACCATATCCTTCTCCAAAAATAGGCCTACACCCAAAATAGACTTCCTTCTCAAAATAGGCCCGTTCCCAACAAGCCCCTAGCATTGACTTGTGGCTCATCCTGAGCCACTTAGGTAGTGTGTGCTCCCTGTAAATCCTTTTCCAAACTGTGGAACTTCTCTATGAGTTCCTTTCCCTTTTCCCTCATATGCACAGCTTTGTATGTTAGCACCTCGAATATCTGCATTGTTATCTCTCCCTGTAGTAATGTTGTGCCTTCTGAATGTGCATGTGCCATGCTTGTCTTATCTTCCTCCAGTTGCACAATCATCTGTGCTTCTTGTTCTTGGAGGGGTTCCAGTTGGGCTTTTCTTTCTTGCTTATTTGTCTGCGTTGTCTTTAACTCTATCTGTAGAGTCTTCATTTCCTGGGTTCCCTTCAAGTGTGATGTGATACTCATTGTTTTCTATCGTTTCTTTAACTTCTATATGGAAACACTGATTTTATCCTCTTCTTGGTCCAACTGTTGGACATTTTCATCCTCTTCTAAAATGGTCCAAATCTGCGCAATTCTGTCGAACAACTCTGCGACTTCCCTCGCTTCTTTTTCCATATCCTCTATCTAGAGTGTGGATTGTTGTTCTCTCTGTTCTCAAACCTCAGGAGGAGTCGTGTGATTAATATTTTCTTTTAGATCCTCGGTTTCCTTCCTATATCCCTCAATCGTCTGTGATTTTTTTTTTTCTTTTGTTCTACGCTCCTCTCTGGTGCTTGCGCATTGTCTGGGATGCGGTTGCATACCACTGTTAGTCCCTTATCTATATTATTAGCACATTATTTCTCCTCCTCTTTCTCTGAGGTCAGTTGGTCGCATGTGATTTGTAACATTTCAACGACTCCCCTACCCACCTCCAAGTTAGTCGCATCCACGCAGGCTCTGGATTGTACTTCTTGCATTATACTGGCCTGGAGTCCATATAATTCCTTGGTGGGTATCTGTGCCATGACTACTTCAAATTGCTCAATTTACCCCATGGGTTTCTATGCATTCTCTTGATCCATTATGATCATTTGGAAAGTGACTATGAATGTGTCCTTGCCTTGCACTACCAACTGAATTGTCTCCTCTCCTTCTTTCTACGCAGGGGGTTCCTGTGTCTTTTTATGTCGTTGCGATGTGGCCCATGGTACTTCTTGACTCCATAATTGTTGTAGGGATTCATGGAATTTTATGAGCTTGGCCATGATCTCTTATCTTTGCACCTCTGTAATACGACCACCTCTTACCCCCTTTCTTGGACCTTGTTTGCACCAAATTCAACATCATCCTCTGTCAGGATGATGATTGGGTATTATGTGGTATACTTCCTCTTTTTTCATGTCTCTTCTACTAGAACTGTCTTCCTTTTCATCTGTGAGGGTTGTTCCCCACTCGTTGTAACCTATACCCTTTCTTCACTAGCCCGTGATGTGTCCCCCTTTCTATTTTTATCAGCTGGGATGTTTGTTTTTTCTGAGGAACTTGCTTCAGCCTTTTCCTTGGGCTTGGTGGATTGTGTCACGACTGGCTTTGGTTTTGGTTTTTCTACTGGCATCTTCCACTACGCTGTCCAGTCTCTGATTATCTAGTCAATTTCTTCCTTTGTGGTGCAATATTGCATCTCCAGACATGTCTTCTTTGGATCCCTTGCATCTTGTATCCACATGTGATGCCTATATGCCTTGAACCTATCTATCCCTTCAGTTTTTTGGACTTACTCCATAGGAATGCGCCACACATTGGCTATGTGTTTTCGTATTTCTTCAAGAAACATTGCAAATACTATGTTATTTGCCTGCTGATTTTTATTGTCCTTGGCCTGCCAAAGGGACTCATATATAGCCGCATAACACTTTCCTTTCCTATCCAGGAAGGTTAAAAACTTGGGCCCCTACCAACCTACCAAGGCTATAAGAATTATGAACCAAGAGTAATGAAACTTGGTTCCATTATCCTGCGTATCTTTGCAATCCACCAAAAATTGGTTCAGTAGGTACGGTGACCAACTGAACATCACTCCTTTTGCGCACTGTGTGGCTACTACGATGACTCCTACTGAAGCTTCTTCTTTCATGCATTTCCTCAATAGCTTGCAAGCCATAAGCTTGTTGGCGAACCTTGTCGCATTGTCATTAATGTCTTTGAGCACAATTCTCATGTTTCCCTTGCTGGTGCCAAATTGTGCTTTTACTAACTCAATGATTTCCTTCTCACGCACCTTGTTGTATAAGTACTCCTATGGATGTGTGTTAAATGTAGGTAATCTTGTAATCTTGGTGAGCAAGTCGCATCCATCTGTACTATCCTATCCCTCAAAAGGATGTCTCCATGTACCTGTGCTAATAACTATTTGAAGCAGAGCCCCACATTTTTACCGTGCCCGAAGTGCGGTATGTCGAGGAGGTTCATTATCCTGGAGTTGTACATCCCCATTATCCACTATCCGGGCTCCATTATAGGTTTTCCTAGGGGTCCAATTTCCCTTGTGTTCGCTAAATAGGCTTCTTTGGCCAAATCTGGGAATTTGTTTGCATCATGCACATCGTGGTTTGAGTACCTCAATTTAGGTACTTTTTCTATCATGTCATCCATAATGACCACTACATCTGGGAGGTATGGAAGTGTGATTTCCATGGCATCCTGCACATTTCTTTCTACCCCAAAACAGATGGGCCTGCCTCTATTTTTTCTGCGTCATCTTCCTCCCTCTCGGAGTCTGATCGGTTGGTGATGTCCTCGACCAACACCTCTTCTTCATCGTGACCCTGTTGCTAACTTGTCATTTTATCAGGTTTAGTGGTTGTTTTAGGATTAGGGTTCAAAATCCCATTTCGAGTCCCAAAACTCTTCCCTTATTCCCCTTCCAGCGTTGTCGATGTTTCCTCCTCAATCTGTCTCGAGATGATTGATTCTATGTCCAAAGTAGTGGCATCTTCAATCTCAACCACTTTCTTGGGCTCCCTCATCCTTTCCTTCCACCTTTGGCCCTGTTGAGTCACCCGTACATACTGGCCTGAGTGCCAAACTTTGGTGGTGCCATATTTTAACTAATTCGCACACTCGCTTGCTTCTTCGCACAATTCTAGCTAGGGAACACACTTGTATCTTTCTTTGTGCTAAAAAATCACTAAGTGTTGAAATAACGCATTCTTTCCGCACTTTATAGACCCAGTCGTAATTATTTTTCGCTTTTTCCATGCATTTGCGCAGAGTATAGTTTTCCTCGCGTGCTATCTTTCGATGTTGTCGCGGTAATTGTTGCACACAAATTTTTTCTCACTTTCTTTTTGTTCAATCAACTATTGCCTCTTTTTGTGTTCCTTTTTTCTTCTTTATCCACTTTTTATGTCTTTATATTAGTTTTATATCCTAATATCTACTATAGTACACTATATACATGACTTTCGTACTGCGTTGTAACTTTTAAGAGTTAGTAGGTCGACTGTTCTTGTACAGTTTCAGTGGACTACCATTGATCATGCCTTTCAATTTTGTTCCTCCCAAGTACATTAGCTGCACAGATCCCCCATCTGTGAAAGTATTGACTTCATATGGCCCTAGCCAATGTATTCTAAACTTACCAGGGTGTTGCAAAAGTTTGTTGTCATAGAGAAGAAATAGGTCTCTCTCCTTAAAGTTTTTCTTTTTAATATATATGTCATGTCAATGTTTGTCCCTTGCTTTCTGTATTTCCTGGTGAAATCTTGTCAGAGTCTTGTCCTCTTTAATTTCCATTATTTTTGTTAGCCTCTCCTGTACTACACCTCTTTCTATCATGTTGGCAATTGTTGCTACGCGCAGACTTGGTACCAGAAATTCTAATGGCACCACTGCTTCTTGTCCATACACCAATCTGAATGGTGTTTGTCCCGTCAACTTATTGCATGTGGTCTTGTATGCATTTGGTCATGTACTGTTGGTATTTTCAAGTCCCAATCATCCATGTTCACAGTGCAGATCTTAGTCAATGCATTTTCCAAAATGTTATTAAAAGCTTATATTGTTCCATTTTCCTAAGGATGATATGGTGTACTCTTCTAGTGATAGAATTCAAACACCTCAGTCATAGCCTTGATGGTATTGTTAATAAAATGAGTGCCTTGGTCACTCATCATAATCATGAGACATCCAAATCTAGTGATCACTTGTTCAAATAAGAAGTGTGTTGTTGTCTCTATGCTACAATATTTGACTAGTGTTGCTTCTACCCATATTGTTAAGTATTTAGTCGCAATAATAATATATCTTTCTCTTGACCTTTTTGTTGGTGGATTAATAGGTCCAACACAGTCTATTTCCCATTTGTCAAATTCCTGCAGAGTCAATTGTGGTCTTAGGGGCATCTCATCCCTTTTGTTGGGTTTTCCAATCCTCTGACAGACATCACAGTTCTGGAAATATTCCTTGGCATATTTATGGACTATTGGCCACCATAATCCTGTGCGCAATACCTTCTGAGCATTGGATTTTCCTGCATATTGTCCTCTAGCTATACCTTCATGCGCTTTTGCCAAAATTTTAGGTCATTCATGTTCCAATACACACCTTCTCAAAATGATATATGTGCCCATCTTGTATAAATTAATTATAATGAGTTGATAGTATGCAGCTCTGACTACCAGGTTTTTCTTCTGCGTAGTGCTAAAGTCCTGTGGTGCAACCCCTGTAATTAAGTATTCAATAATATCAACGAAATATTCATCAAATACTTGTATTGAAAATAATTGTGCATCAGGGAAGTTGTCTTCCAAGTTAGTAGGTTCTTCTCCATTGGTTACCCTTGACAAATGATCAGGTCCTTCATTAAACTTTCCTGGTTTGACTATCACTTCGAAATCAAATTCTTGGAATAATAACAACCATCTACAGATCCTCCACCCCAACACTGGCTTGTTGACTAGATATTTGAGGGAAGAATGGTCTGTGAACATTTTAAAGTGTTTACCTAGTAAATAGTGCATGAATTTCTGAAGTGCATATACCATGGCTAGGCCTTCTCTTTCTGTGGTGTTTTAATTCTTCTCCAATTCTGACAAATTTCTTCTTTCAAAGGCTATAGGATGGTCTAAGTCCCCTTCTCCTAGTTGCACCATAATTTCTCCAAGTGTTATATGATGTAAGAGCATCGTCAGCAAGTACACGTGGCAGAACAACTCAGTGCATGAGGACCAATTTGGAATCCTGAACGTTGGTCGTTACTATAATATTTCGAAGCTGATAGAAAAAAAGAGAGGAAAGATCACGCGTGTTGACAAAATGAGCACGCATGACCTGAGAGATTAACCCTAGTCTCAGTGTAACCGCAATTAGATAACATTTAGTTGTTTTTCTTTTGTATAAAGAGAGATTTTGTACGCCCAAAAGGGGGGTTACGAGAATTATGAGCAAGTAGGAATTTGTGAACAATAGTTGTTGCTTTGATTTTAGGTGTAACCATTTTCTTGATTTTGAATGAAGATAACAAAGGAAAACTAATCCAATGTATGGTGTGAATATTGTTTACAATTTCCCTATTGTTGTCGTTAATATTTCAAGAATGAATGAATCTTGCTACAAGTGCATGTAGCTTTGAAATGCTTGTATAAATCTTAAAAATCGCTTTTCTTCATGAGCCAGTGAAAGGTGTGCACATAGTCCGCAAAGAGTGCGTTGACAAGGTCTGTTTCGACTCATAAAGCTTAGAAGAAATAGTGTAAGACTTTCTTAGCAGGAAGTGTAAAGTGACTGCCACAAGGAGTGTATAGTCATCACAAGAACTCTAATCTTGTGTAAATATCTGTTGCAAAGAGTGCACGGACCTGGAATTCGATGAAGATTTGAAGAAACTCCATAAAGAAGTTGAAGGACGAGAGCGAAAGAACGCCAAGAAGGTGAGAAAGGATTCTTTTGAAGAATCTTTGGATCTGAGTTTGACGAATTTTGTATAAAAGAAAGAAGTGCTTGGGAGATCAAAATATTTGGAGAGATCAAGCTTAGGAGGGGTAGAAATTTCCAATAAGCGTGAATGAGATTCAAGAAATGGACTCCCAAAAAGGATAAACTTGGTCAAAGTCTTTAAATCCTTTCAAAAATATTCTAAGTTTGAAGAAAGATTTAGCTCAGAGGGAAGATCTGGACCATCCGATCAGTGTCTAGACAATGAGGAGCAAGTAAAGAGGAGGAAAGATCTCAACCATTCGATCTGAGCACAAACAGATCGTAGCCGTCTGATCAAGGTAAAGTGCACTAACATTAAAGATTTGAACATACACAGGAGGAACAAGGTCACGAAATTCCGAAATCATAAGAATTGTCCATCAAGACAGGACACGTGGTAGGAGATCAACATTTCATTGACCCGCAGGGTGGAAAGGTCAAAGAACAAAGTTGTGAGAATTCACGAAACACAAAATCATGAAAAGATCACAGTTTTTGATCATTCTAAAATCATCGAGACCATCCATTGTCAAGGAGGACATGTGGCAGGAGCTCAACATTTCGCTGACTCGTGACTCAAAGAAGTCAAAGGTCGAGTTACAAGAACTCGTGAATTGTGAAATTGTGAAAAGATCATAGTCGTTGATCGAAGGAGGGATTTGGACCGTAGATCTGGTTTTGTCAGGACTTCACAACTTGTAAAATCAAAGGTAAGAGTTATGGGAACTTGCAAAACCCAAAACTGCAAAGATTTGATCTCAGTCGTCGGTTCGAGAAGAGATCTGGATAGTTGAGAGTCTAGGGGGATGACTCGTGAAGTGTGAACTCATGAGATGTGAAATCGCGAAATGCTAAATATATTGGCCCACAGTCACAGTGAAGGGTCACATCGGTGAAGGGGAATAGAGGGACTAGCATGCGCTAGGCTCTTGTCGGGGTTTCGAAAGTCAGGAGAATTGAAGTGACTCACATGCAAAGGCTCGATAAGCGAAGTCACGACGTGCCATTCAATTAGGCGACTGGTCACAGCCTTAGTGACATAAAGGGAGGGCTTAACCAAGAGAGATAAAATCTAAATACGCTGAAGCTTAAAGGTGTTAAGGAGAAATTTGTGGGTTCCATATAACTTGTGCTTTAAGGGAAAGAGGTTTTTCTAAGTGGATTTGAGGTTCTTGAGGGTTAAAGAGTCAATCTGACTCAATTTCTTGATTGATCCTAGATCGGGAGGTCGCATAGTCCTTAGGAGAGAAGGGGGGTCTGCATCAAGTGGTATCAAAGCTGATTTTCGTCTATAGATTTCAAGCGAAGGAGAAAAAGAAATCAAATTTGTACTTTGTGTGTAAGAGACAGTCAACACAATTCCATCGAGGAGATGAGGGGAGCCACCTTTAGCCAATTGTGTTGTAGAAATAGAGATGCGATAACTTCATGCAAGGTTGGAAGCGATGGAAGAAGCATGGAGATGAGCACCTGATGCTGGAGACGTAAGTGATGCAGAGAGCAAAGATGTAGAATCTGAAGAAGCTGTAGGGGAACACGTTGCTGAAGAACGCTTGCTAAGAGCAATTTTTATATTGGGAGCCAGAGCCAAGATAGAGGTCCCAATGTATGAAGGCAGTTTGGATGCTAAAGAGATGCTAGATTGGATAAGGTCCATGGAAAAATATTTTGATTATGAAGATGTCGATGGGGAGAAAATGGTGAGACATGCTGTCACCAAACTTAAAGGACATGCAACACTGTGGTGGGATGAACTGCAGGTTGAGAGGTGAAGTAGAGGCAAACAAAATATAAATAATTTGGACATAATGGTAGCTAAGTTGAAGGCTAAAATCATGTCAAAATATTATCAGATCAATCTGTTCAGGAAGATGTAGAACCTAAGACAGAAGGGTATGATAGTCAAAGAATACACATATGAGTTCTCAAAGCTAAACATCAGAGCTGGACAAAGAGAGAGGGATGAAGAAAATTTTTCTAGGTATATGAATGGCCTGAGGTATGAAATCTAGGATGAGCTCAGCATGATGTTTGTAAGGACAGTAGAGGATTCTTATCAGTTTGCGCTGAAGGCAGAAGAGAAGTTGGTGAGAAAACAAAAACAATGAGGTAGGGGTAAAATCTTAGCCCCAAACAAAGGAAAGGGAGTTTCCCATGACAAGGCACATAACTCCAAGGATGAGACTGAAACTCCACACAATCACTCGGAAGGGGAGGAAGTTTCCGAGGAATATAGGGTGGTGGAAGAAAATATTCTAGAGGAAGAGGCAGAGGAGGAATAAGATGTTATGCCTATGGAAAGACATGGCACATGTCTTGGGAATGCCCCGAGAAAAAGAAAGAAGGAGGAGAAGCTCACATTTCAGAAGCACAAAGAGGGAATGTTGAAGAAGAAGGAGTAGAGGATGGAACATCCCTGATGATGAGAAAGGTTCTCTTAAAACCAGAGGCAGAAGTTAAAAATCCAGTATAGAGGAACAGTCTATTCAAGACAACTTGCAAGACTAAAGACAAAGTATGCAAGGTGATAATTGATAGTGGGAGCACTGATAACTTAGTATCCACATACATGGTGGAGAAATTGGAGGTGGAGACAACTGCACACCCAGAGCCATATAAAGTCTCACGGTTGCAAAAAGGACACTAGGTAATGGTTACTAAACAATGTTTGGTTGAATTTAAGATAGGAGGATATAGAGATGGAACTTTGTGTGATGTAATTCCCATGGATGTATGCCATATTTTGTTGGGAAGACCATGGCAGTTTGATAGGAATGTCATTCATGATGGGAGGAAGAATACATACACCTTGGAGAAGAATGGTAGGACACACATGTTGCTGCCAATAGAGGAGAAGAAAGTGAAAGGGGAAGCCAACATAAGAATACTTCTCATGAGTGGGAAGGAACTCCTGAAAGAAGTTAAGAAAGAACAAGAGATGCAATTTTCTGTGGTGAGGAAACCTAGAGTCATCCTTACTAGTACTTCGATGGATGATTTGCCTAAAGAAGTTCAGGAATTGTTGGAAATTTTTTGTGACATAGTGGTGGATGATCTGCCTAACTCATTACCACCCATCAGAAGTATCAACCATCATATTGATCTAATACCAGGAGCAAGTCTGCCAAACAAAGCGGCATATAGACTAACACCTCGAGAGAATGAGGAGGTAAAGAACCAAGTCCGGGAATTGTTAGACAAGGGTTTAGTCAGAGAGAGCTTGAGCCCATGCGCAGTTCCAACTTTGTTGAGTCCAAAGAAAGATGGAGGATGGAGAATGTGTACAGACTCGAGAGCCATCAACAAGATCACTATCAGGTATAGATTCCCTTTTCCAAGAATATATGATTTGATGGACTGTTTAAGTGGGGAAAATTTATTTTCTAAGATAGATTTGAAAAGTGGATATCACTACATCAAAATGAGAGAAGGTGATGAGTGGAAGACAACCTTTAAGCCAAATGAAGGTTTGTATGAGTGGATTTTTATGCCATTTGGCTTAACCAATTCCCCGAGTACTTTTATGAGGTTGATGAATGAAATACTAAAAGATTTCATTAGAAATTTTGTGGTTGTGTATCTAGATGATGTCCTGATCCTTAGCAAGACTAGATAGGAGAACTTGAGGCACTTGACACTAGTGATGAGGAGACAACAAGAGGAAAAATTGTTGATAAACCTGAAGAAGTCCTCTTTTATGAAGACATAACTCATTTACTTGGGTTTTGTGATCTCTTCAAATGACCTAAAGATGGATTCGAAGAAGGTGAAAGCAATCAAAGAATGGTCATCGCCAAGGAGCATGTTTGAGGTAAGAAGCTTCCATGGACTAGCAAGTTTCTATAGGAAGTTCATCAGAGATTTCAGTGGAATTTGTGCACCAATGATGGATACAGTGAAGAAGAGACACAAGTCTTTTAAATGGAGAGAGAAGGTCGAGAAGAGCTTCAATACACCGAAGGAGAAAGTAATGGAGCAACCAATCCTGGTCTTGCCAATTTTTGAGAAGACATTTCAGGTAAGGTGTGATGAAAGTGGCGTTGCGATTGGAGGATTTTTGAGCCAAGACAATAGACCTGTTGCTTACTTCAACGAGAAGATGAATGAGACGAAGGGAAAATACTCCACATATGATAATGAGTTTTATTCTATAATTCAAGCCTTGAAGAAATGGAGACATTACCTTGTCCCACAAGAATTTGTCTTGTATAGCAATAACCAAGCTTTACAATTCATAACCAGACAGGAAAAATTGAATCAGAGGCATGTGAAGTGGATTGAGTATATGCATAATTTTACTTTTTTCATAAAACATATTGTTGGGAATGCTAACAAAGTTGTTGATGCATTGAGCAGGATATGTTTGACTCTGCAGGAATTTCAGGTAAAGACCTTAGGGTTTGAACACCTTAAGGAATTGTACAATGATGATCCAGACTTCAAGGAAGCATACAAAGCATGCGTGAATCCTGTGCTGAGAGATAGGAGCCACTGGACATAGTATATGATTCAAGATGGATTGTTGTTCAATGGAAATCAATTGTGCATAGAAAAATGCTCAATGAGGGATAACCTTTTGAAGGAAAAACATAGTGGAGGATTGGTTGGACATTTCGGCCATGATAAGACATTTCCATAGCTGAGCACCTCATACTATTGGCCATGTATGAGAACATATGTGATAAAATTCGTATATGTGTGTGTGTGTTTGGTTAAGATTTTGTACTAAAAATTTGTTTTAGTTGTATTGGTCAATGTAAGAATACGAAAAAAGGTTTTCCCCACAGTCTATGTTTCATAGTTTGTTAAAACAATTGATGCTTTTCTACCAAAAATGCAATTCTATCCTTTCTAGAGGATTGTGAACTTTTACTAGTATAAAGCCTACTTTAAAAACCACGTCAAAACCCTTACCTTATCATTGTCCTTTTGCCAGATCCATTAGCCCATACAACTTGATAAGAGTTGTCCACGAGATGCATTTCCATCATCAAGAAACAACTCCCATATGGGAAGAAACTTGGGGTTTCCCAAAGCCAACGCAAACATGGGGTTTCTCTACGATACACCAAGGTGAGTTGAAAAGATAGGCGTCCAGAGGCATGGAAAGAGGGAGAGCCCACATCAACTAAGGGAGTCCAAATGCAAGGCAGGAGGAGTTGGTAAATAGGGGGGGCGAAAGGCTAGGAAAAGCGATTTGGCAAGATGGGAAACCACATGAGGAAACATGAAGAAAATAAAGTAGTGTGCGCAAAGTCAGGACAACGCTATTTCGCAAGATGTGCACCCGACCAACAAAACTGAAGAGCCAGTGACACAACTCATGTAGGAAATTTTTTTGGGTTTCCAGAAGGCAAGGAAGGTGGAGTTGGAAAGATGGGCATGCAAAGGCAAGGTGATTTGGCAATTTGGGCGTGCAAAGGCAAGGCGAATTGGAAAGACGAGCACCCACAAGAGGAGTCATTGCGAAAACGAGGCAGGGCGCCCAAACACAACGAGAGGCAATTTGGAAAGATGGGCGCATGAACGCAACACAAGGAGAGTTGGCAAGATGGGCGCTCGAACGCAATGAAAGGCAAGTTGGAAAGATGGGTGTGTCTATCTTTCCAACCACGAAAAACATTGTTTTCCTTCGTGGAAAGTGCGATGGATATGTGTGGCAATAGTAATGAAAAACCGTGGAAAATTTGGTCATATGTAGTAGTGATACTTGTATCAATACCAATACTTTCAGTGCCCCTGATGTTCTCTTGCACGTCCCATCCATGCCAATGGAATCGACAAAATTATTCAAACCCAAAGGTTTTGTGGCTATCAAAAATGAAACTCCAGGATTCCCTCCTTCAAAAATCGACAAGTTTTAATCTCCTAGTAGCCCAACCCTTGGTAATTGAATTTGTATACTAAAAAATTTAGACCACCTTCTTGGGATCGTCTGAATAATCGACCAACTGGATGTCCTTATTATCCTCCTCTATGGTTTCCATCCCTCCTCCTTCATCCTACTACTCCTGAGAGAGAGAGAGAGCTTGGATAAGGATCCATTCTCAATGACTTCACCTAATCTCTTATGGTAGTCATGGGGGAATTTGAAGGTAGGGTTTTGACATATTGTGTCAATAGGTGATGCCCCATGTGCACATATAATGGACTCGAGCATTCTCCCTATGATATTATGATTGTCCAAGTATTTCCAAGGTGTAAGGTTGTGTTAATGTGATAAATGCTACTTCAGTAGTGCCTATCAATCAAAATATGACTTATTGGACCCCCCCATAATGAAGGGCCTAAAAAAGTCACTATGCTTAGGGGGGATTAAACCTTCATGGGGGAATATAACCACTCCTACTTTACCAACCAATCAAACCCTTAATAACAAGAGTCCTCTATGTGTTGATGATATGATATGCCCTTACTAGGTCTATATAAAGGGGATTTTTTCTATGTTTCTTTAATGATGGCCAACCATTTATTACTTATATTTTGGAAAGGTTTTACATATCCAAATGGAGCCTTCTCTAAAATTAAAAATTTCGTCAACCAATTTGTGTACTTTGAAAGAAAATTAGGGTTTATGGTTTACATGATGAATTGATGATGGAATACAGTGGGTGTGTGAGTCAAATTTGAGTCTAGAAACTCTCCCATATCGTTAAGGCATGTGAATAGCCTATCCATTTCAAATTTCAGTGCATACAAAAACAATTTGAAAAAAATTCAACGTTGGCCCCATTCATAGGTCATTGTTGCCCATGTCTAGTCCTAGTACAATTTCCTTGTAAAATTCGTTCGACAATACACACGTCCCCGCATCTAGTACTGCAAGGGAGTATTTTTGTGGTGTTGATTAAGAAATCAACGAAAAAGAGGGATTTATGGTCCATGCCTAGGGATTTATGGAATCACAAATGCAATATGTGATATAACAATGGTCATTTCAAATGCATTTGTAACATGAAGTATGGTTCTCATGGTTGTCCAAGGAATTCTCTAGGGTCAAACAACAAGGTACAAGATCATAGAAATTTCCTTAGGGACGCATGGGCCATTTATCACAATCATTTTTCTAGTGTTTATTAAACAATGAACAAAAAGAGGGAGTTTTTATCACAACTATGACACACATACATTGCATATACAATGTATAACCTGAAAGAAAAAAGAAGAAAGATTGGCGAAAACTTAAAACTTGCGTTAACCAATTTGTGTACTTTGAAAGAAAATTAGGGTTTATGGTTTATATGATGAATTGATGATGGAAACAAGTGGGTGTGTGGGTCAAATTTGAGTCCAGAAACCCTCCCATATCATTAAGGCATGTGAATAGTCTATCCATGTCAAATTTCAGTGCATACAGAAACAATTTGAAAAAATTTCAACGTTGGCTCCATTCACAAGTCATTGTTGGTCGTCTCTAGTCCTAGTACAATTTCCTTGTAAAATTCATTTGAAAATACACATGTCCCCACATATAGTACTGCAAGGGAGTATTTTTATGGTGTTGATTAAGAAATCAATGAAAAAGAGGGATTTATGGTCCATGCCTAGGGATTTATGGAATCACAAATGCAATATGTTATATAACAATGGTCATTTCAAATGAATTTGTAACATGAAGTATGGTTCTCATGGCTGTCCAAGGAATGCTCTAGGGTCAAACAACAAGGTACAAGATCATAGAAATTTCCTTAGGGATGCCTGGGCCATTCATCACAGTCATTTTTATAGTGTTGATCAAACAATGAACTAAAAGAGGGATATTTCATCACAACTATGACACACATGCATTGTATATACAATGTAGAGCCTGAAAGAAAAATGAAGAAAGACTGATGAAAACTTAAAACTTGCATAAACCAATTTGTGTACTTTGAAAGAAAATTAGGGTTTATGGTTTACATGATGAATTGATGATGGAAACAAGTGGGTGTGTGAGTCAAATTTGAGTCCAAAATCCCTCCCATATCGTTAAGGCATGCAAGTAGTCTATCCATGTCAAATTTTAGTGCATGCAAAAACAATTTGAAAAAATTTCAACGTTGTCCCCATTCATAGGTCACCATTTCCCATGTCTAGACCTAGGACAATGTCTGTTCGTTGTTCCTTTTAAAATTAATTGACAGTACACATGTTCCCGCATCTAGTACTATATATTTGAGTCTAGAAACCCTTCCATATAATTAAGGCATGTGAACAATATATCCATGTCAAATTTCAGTGCATATAAAAACATTTTGAAAGAATTTCAGCATTGGCCCCATTTACAGGTTACTATTTCCCATCAAGTTATTGTTGAACTATATTACACATGAGAATGAAGCTCCATATGAAAAATCAAGCTACATATCGTCAAGGAAAATCAAGATTACTATTGAACTAGTTGAGTGATGTTTGAGTTTGGAAACCCTCCCATATCATCAAGGCATACAAGCAGTCTATCCATGTCATCTTCTGCACAATAATTTTAGTTTATTAGGATGAAGAACCCTGTGAAATGGACAGATGAAGGAGTGACAAAGGTGGCGGTTTGAAGAATATTCTATGTTACATGCCTATGTTAAACGATATTGACCACGAGAATGGAATCTTGTATCGCATAGAATGAATAGAGCCCTGGACAAAGATTCGAAATCCTGTGCAGAGAGGTGGAAGAACTACTTGAATATCGGAATCTAGAAGGGTTCCTTAATAGAAGACGAGTAGCATCTCGTTATAAGTCTTCAGGCAAAAGCAATAAAAGATTTGAATAACACAAATTCAAAACTGCAAATTCAATTCAAAAGAAGCATAGTTGAATATATCAAAAAGGAGAGGCATATTGTTTCAACGCAAAGCAAAACCAACAATTTTCGATGTAGATATTGTTTCAAATTTGGATGGAAATCTCACAGAAAGGAGAGGCATAATGGACAATTTTAGACAGAAAATTGACAGATTTTTTTTATCGCATGAAATCCTTGGGATGACATACCTACATCGTTGGTATGCGATGTTTTTGAAATTGATAAATCCAATTTCTGCAATTAAAATATGCAATTTCAACGGATTTGCATTGAAAATGCTCATAAAGGGTGTTTTTTAATATTTTTCAATGAAACCTAAGAACCTGACATCCACGCCGGCCATTACCAGAACAATGGCTTATATTGTCAAATTAATTTCTTGTTCTGGACAGGTTTTGCAAAAATGTGTTTCTTTGACAAAAGATTGGGATTGATCATATTTTATTCAAACACGACACAAATTTAAATTATGGTTGTCATTCATTGGCTTATACAAAAATATAAACATAAAAATGTAAATCCATGGGGTGACATACTTACATCATTGGTATGATTAGGTGCAGTCGTGTAGATCTCCTCTTGGTTTCAAGAATAGTTCATTCTCTTCTAAACAGGGGCAACCACGTGAAGGTGGAAGATCTAATTATGCCCCCCCCTCACATCACTCTCAATTTTCCCATAGTATCTAATTTGAAATTATAAATAACATGTAACATATACTCTATTATACAAAATAAAAACATATAAAGATCATATAAAAGATATAAACACATACCTCTTGTTTTCAACCATTAAATATCAATCATCTTCTTCTTCATCCGGCTCAACATCTATAAATTAGGATATGGTTCAGAATCGATATTGGTGAAAGGCTAATTCATATCAACATCATCATCGACGTCACTTTTGCTAATATAGTTATCTATATCGTCAACGATATTGTCGTCTCCTACATTTGGATGATCAACTTCTTCAACTTCTTCATCTGACACGTCGACTACAACCACCTACTCGTGATCTGCATAATCATGATCTTCTTCCTCATTATTATCTTCATCCTTGGCTACATGATTATACATTACTGGTCTTCCTCTTGGATCATATCTAACAACGTATGACCAACCTGCTTTACCAGGTACCTCTGAGTAAAATACTTTCTCACATTGACTTGGAATAACATAAGGCTCTGTACCTGGTTCAAATGGCCTTGTATTAATCATGGTAAATCCATTATCATGTTCAATAAACAGTTCTTTCAGGATCACATTCATGCATCTGTAGCCTGTACCATTTCACCTCAAACAAAACTATTTTAAAGGAATTAAAATCACACTCAATTATATCCTCCAAATGCCCATAGTACCTATTCTCAGTTTCTTTCGAATTTCTGTCACTTCTAGAGGAAATGTTGGTGACCTTAAACACTGCAGCTATCCCACAATTTGAGGTTTTCATCTTATCCTCCAACATTTTGATACGAAATTTACGACCATTACACCACATAGCCTTGTGATGTTTCACATGGACAACAAGTAAAAAATACATTTCCAATTAATAAACCTCATATATGACTTAGTAAATATATATTTCAAAAATTAAACAAACCAAATACATTGAAAAATTGGGAAATAACTAGGAAAATGTGGGTAAACAATTTACTTGCATGTTTATCTTTTAAACCAAAGGCTAAATCAACTTCCCTAGTTGACGTAAGATCAGGAAATTGATCTCGATG
>ML777157.1:707199-717747 GCA_009831015.1 Picea engelmannii
GCCTCGAGAGTCAGCCATCCCAAATATCTTGCCTCAAAACCTGTGTCAGTCCACATCCATTTGATCTACCAATTACATCTCCATGTCTGTTTCGTGTCATTGGTGGGGGATACATCAAGGCCCTCCCTCAACGAGTATATTCCTGTCGACTTCAGCACATTATCCGAGAATTAGACTTAGAAACCAGTTAGTACTTTGGGACCTGAATGCCTCAATGGCAGGCCTCCTCACGTTCGACAATGGGTTTACATCATCGACCCCTGATCAAATGATTCCACGGATGTTCGACCTCAGATCATCTATTCACATTCGTTGGAATGTACTAGGGTACCTTGGGAATCATTGACATTAATGGTGATCTCTCTCGCACTTGTTAACGGTTCACACCATTGATCGGTAATCAAGTGGTTTCTGCCATGTTCGATGTCAAGACATCCATTCACATGGTCAGATTCGTACCATATTGGGATTGGTAAGAAGACCCTGGGTTGAGTGATCACTTTGATATATGCTTTTCCTAGGCTGCGAAGGAATTTCCATTGGACAAAGAACACATACATTGTTACATAGATCCACTTTGTATTGGTCGTGGCTATGTCTTGTCATCTCGTAGATCCCATGATCAGTCCGAGTCATCAGAGTATAGATCCACATTGTACCTACGGTGGCTATACCTTTTTATCAATACAATTATGGATCCGTAGTGTATTTTATGGCGGCCATATCTTGCAAGTCTTGATCACCCAAGCATAGGTATGCCTGCCTTGGGTTTTGAAATATGTCATGATATTTGTTGGATGTTGATGTGCAGCTTCTGTTAGGTTCTCCGAGTCTATACCCTTGCTTGGACATCTACAAAGTATTTCAGTTATCAGTTGGCATCTTCTAACTTCATACTTTGGGGGGCATTCTGTTACACGTCAAAATTACTCAGCTGGATAAGTGTCGCATGTCCCTCTCAATTGTCGTAAGTGTCGCACCTTCCTTACAACTTTCGCAAGTGTCACAAGTTGGTCACTAGTGTCGCAAATGATGTTCAGACATACGGCCATGTCAAACGACACTAAGGAGACACTTATAACATCTCATATGCTTGATTTGAAGAAGGAGAACTAGTTTACTGAAGTCAAATAACTCTTGACACCTGAAGAGAGCCCTGAAACACAGGTTTTGAGGGGGAGCGCTCCCCTACTTCAACCCTAGAAGCACTAGCGCTCCCCTACAAGGCTTCAAGGAGCGTTATAACGCACCCCAGCCCCCTCTGAAGGAGCACTGCTCATCTTGAAGGTGATGACGCTCCCCTAAAGCTTACCAGGGAGCGCTACAGAGCTCTGATGCCCCTTCTAAGGGAGCGCTACCTAATCTGAGGCAGTAGTTGGCCCGTTGAGGAGAATAAGGGGAGGATCTTTCGAGATTAGGAGGCAGTTGTGTTCGAATTCTTGGTTTCATCAAGAGATACCTGATCTAAGGAGAAGGTTCCCAACTTGTTCTAAAGATAACTCAAGAGGTTAAGCTCCTCTTAACCTATATAAACAGGCTCTATGATGGTGGAAAGGGGGAAGAACAGAAGATATGAAACTTATGATCTTGGAGGAAACTCACAGCCAGCCAAAGGAGAGTGATCAGTGAAGCTGCTGTTGTCCAAGTTGTGGATCTTTTAGGCAAGCGTTAGACGAAGAGGACTTGACGAAGTTGTCGGATTCGCATATACGATTGTAAGTACTATTGTCGTTATTCTCATCAATATGACACACTTGGCCTGTTTCTTTCTAGTTTGTGTCTAATGTCACATGAACTTATCATTAATTGATAAATCTGTTTTCAAGCTAATATCAATAGAGTAGGAAGTGGTCGTATCTTGTTTTGTCCACAGAACTCAGCGAGGAGCAAAGGATTGGAGTGCAACTCGGAGCGTGCAGGGACAAACGTCGATAAAAGGTACTTCTGTCATCCTTCCTTCTCATGTGTTAGTTTAGATAGATTTGAAAGGAAGTTAGTGTCCATGTTAAGCATTTTCTGTCTAGAGTTAGGGTCAATCTCTTAGAGGCGATCTACCTGTCTGCAGGGAGATTTTCCTACAACAATAGCGACAAAAATCCCACCCAATTTAAAATAAAAATGAAAATAATGGAAATGTGGAACAATTTTGTGGAATAATCTGCCCATATGTAGTACTGTCGGCATTTCACATGCAGTTGGTGTTGTAATTAGACACATGGAAAAACCAGGTGAAGAGCATGGAAATGGGTGCTTCAAACACATAAGCACAAGTATCACCTACAGTGGTTGCAGTGATTTGGTTTGTGGTTATGATTCATGAGATTTGGACAAGTGCATCGGTTTATTAGACAGGTTATTGATGGAGACATAATGGTCTATGCTAGAGTGAATCGTGCAGGCATGCTCACGTAACGGTATTGTCAGAGAAGTTGTGGAGTTGTGATGGTGTTTGTCTTCTCTTGGCTTGCAGAAAAGATGATGAATTAATTAAGGGCATGATATATTAGGTAAATTGTTGTCAAGGTGGAGATTGTTGGAAACATGCCAACAAATTTCCTCATGCAGTCACATGCACATGCATGCAGCTATGTTAATGCGCATGCATGCAATCTATTTATGAAACATTCATGTAACTATGCGATCTATTCATGATCAGTCTGTGTAACTGAGTGATAGATGCTATATATGCAAGCATACCCATAGAGGTGTGAGTGCAATGTGTAGTGAGTGTGTGAGAGCAAGACACAATACTGAGGTGATTGTATGTATGAGAGGAGAGGATGGTTGTATGCATGGGTTGGCTATTGTAATTCTCCCTTGAATAATAAGAATATCGATAATAATTGTCTGTGGTTTTTTCCCTCATTGGGTTTCCACGTAAATCATTGTGTCAAGTGTATGATTGATGTGCTTGGTTTAATGTGTGTTTGATCTTGCTTATTGTATGCTCTGTTATATTCTTTGTTTTTGCTTCCACTCCCTAACACGACTGGGGTTTTGAGCCAGCGCCACCAGATATTTTCCCCCATGGTGTTTTTTAGCTTACCCGGATCCCTGAGACCTAATCCTCCCAATGATTTGGGTTTGCACACTTTGTCCCAGCTTACTAGGGCCCATTTTTTGTTGGGAACGTGTCATGCCAGAGGAAGTTCCTCTACAGATTCCTTATACTTTTGATTAGATTTTGCGGTGCTGCAAGGGAAGAGAACATGTAGGCTAGGATAGCTTGAAGCATTGATTTTAGGAGGATAATAATGGCCGGAAGGTTGAGGGATCTGGAGGTCCAGTTTCTTAGGCAACTAGAAATTGAGAGGATGAGGGAATCCCAGGAAATATTCTGGGTTACGGAGTCCGAAAGGGAGAGTCCCAAATAGTAGGACAAGAGGGAGCATATTGGTGAGCTTAGCAGGCGAGAGATATGAAGTTGAATTGTTGGGGGGGTGTTGAAGAAGAAGAGATGAGATTCATTCAGATTGAAAATAGTACCAGAGGCCTCGTTAAAGTCATCGAGAATAAGCCTGAGTTTGCTGGATTTCTGAGCTGTGGGAGAATTCAAGAGCATGGTGTCATCCACAAATTGGCTATGGGATGTAGTCGATTGTAGCCCATGTAGATGGGGACCTTGGAGAGAGCCATCCTGAATGGAAGCTTTGATATAACGGCTTAGACTTTCTACCATGATGACAAAAAAGAAGGGGGATAAAGGGTCCCCTTGCCGAATTCCTCGGATAGGTGAGAACGGTTGAGAGGGGACTCTGTTCACAAGAATGGAAAAAAAAGACAGAGGAGATGAGATTCATTATCCAGGAGATCCAGTCATTGCCAAATCCAAAGGCTAGTAGAAGCGCCTTCATGTAGTGCCATCTTAGATGATCAAAAGATTTTGATAAGTCAAGTTTTAAGAGAATACATGGGGTGCGAGTAGTCTTGAGCGAGTGGATGAGTTCATGTACCAGAATGGCGTTGTCCATGATTTGTCTTCCCTCCACATAACCCGATTGCTTGTTGGAAATGATGAAGGGGAGGACATGCTTGAGACGCAGAGCAATGATCTTGGAGATGATTTTGTAAATTACATTGCAGAGTGTGATTGGCCAAAATTCTTCGGATTGGTTACATGTTCCTCCTTGGGGATGAGGGTAAGAAAATTAGCATTCAGAGCAGGGAGGACTTTACCAGAAGTGCGAGATTTCTCAATTATTTTCCAAACATCTTCCCAGATCATCGACCAACAGTGCTGGAAGAAATCGGTGGTGAAGCCATCCGGTCTAGGATCCTTGCCCAATGTAATATCCTTGATTGCCTGATCCACTTATGCCTGTGCGATGGGTTGCATAAGGGCTTGATTCTGTTCTGGAGTGATGAGAGCCGAAATGTGTTGAGTGATGCAATTAATCATTGGAGTTATGTCAATGGGGGGTTTTGATAAAAGATTCTTGTAATAGTTTACTAGTTCAGTGGCCATGTCCTCATGGTTTAGGATGGTGTTACCTTGTGCATCTTCAATTTTTGTAATGTGGTTGATGAATCTCCTGTGGATCATGGAGCGATGAAAGAACTTGGTATTCTTTTCTCCCTCCTTGAGCCATTGCACTTGAGATTTCTATTTCCAAAGAATTTCCTCCTGCTTATGTCGTTCATCAAGTTGCTTCTTTAAGAACTCTTCCTCCTGTTGTTGGGATTCTGTGTGGCCTGTTAGTATAATCTCCTATTGAATTTGCTCAAGTCTCTGCTCAAGTGCTTTATGCCCTTGAAAGATGTTGTTGAAGACTTCCTTGTTCCAATGACAAAGTTGTTTCTTGAAGTTTTTTATCCTTTGTTGGAACCTGTACATCTTGGTTCCTTGTTGAACCTCCGCTTTGGCCCACCAGGCGCGTGATAGCTCATGAAAATCTGGATGAGATAACCATAATTTTTCAAACCTGAAGGGTTTGAACTTGTGAGCCGCTATCATGTCTAGCCAAAGTTGGACAAGCCAGTGATCTGATCTTGCTTTTGGGAGGATAGTGGCTTCCACCATTGGACCTTCTAGTGTTAGGGTTTCTGAGATTAAAAAATGATCTATACTACATGCTATTTGTTGGGATCCCGAGCGTTTATTGGACCAGGTGAAGGATTTGTTACTTGTTTCAATGTATGCTAGTTTGAGGTGGTCAATAAGGTCCTTGAGCTTGATGCTATCCATGTCGAGACGTTTTTTCCCTCCCCTTTTTTCTTCTAGGCAGAGGATGATATTAATATCTCCTTCGACTATCCAATGTTTGTGACCTATGAGAATATCGAGATAGTATAGGTTGTGGAGGAAAAGATCTTTCTCCTGGCTACTCTGAGGACCATAGGCATTGGTGACCATTCCCTCTTTGTTGGATCCAATGGGTCGATAGTGGGAGTGAGGGTGTTGACCGTGGAGAGAGCCTAGTCAACAATGACTGTAGTTGGATTCCATAGGATGGAAAGACCCCCTGCGGCTCCTTTTGAGACAGTGTAAACAAATTTACAAGTACGCCGACACCTTTTGAAGAGCTCCTCCACCGTGTTTTCTGCACACTTGGTCTCTTGTAGCATTAGAATATCTGGATCCTCTGATTTGATGCAGTTACGTAGAATCCTTTGTTTGGATCTCCCATTCAGGCCCCATTTAGTCGATTGTAACCCATGTAGATAGGGACCTTGGAGAGAGCCATCCTGAATGGAAGTTTTGATATAACGGCTTAGACTTTCTACCATGATGACAAAAAAGAAGGGGGATAAAGGGTCCCCTTGCCGAATTCCTCGGATAGGTGAGAACGGTTGAGAGGGGACTTTGTTCACAAGAATGGAAAAAAAGACAGAGGAGATGAGATTCATTATCCAGGAGATCCATTCATTGCCAAATCCAAAGGCTAGTAGAAGCGTCTTCATGTAGTGCCAGCTTAGACGATCAAAAGATTTTGATAGGTCAAGTTTTAAGAGAATACATGGGGTGCGAGTAGTCTTGAGTGAGTGTATGAGTTCATGTACTAGAATGACATTGTCCATGATTTGACTTCCCTCCACATAACCCAATTTCTTGTTGGAAATGATGAAGGAGAGGACATGCTTGAGATGCAGAGAAATGACCTTGGAGATGATTTTATAAATTACATTGCAGAGCGTGATTGGCCGAAAATTCTTCGGATTGGTTACACGTTCCTCCTTGGGGATGAGGGTAAGAAAATTAGCATTCAGAGCAGGGAGGAATTTACTAGAAGTGCGAGATTCCTCAATTATTTTCCAAACATCTTCCCAGATCATCGACCAACAGTGTTGGAATAAATCGGTGGTGAAGCCATCCGGTCTAGGATCCTTGCCCAATGGAATATCCTTGATTGCATGATCCACTTATGCCTGCGTGATGGGTTGCATAAGGGATTGGTTCTGTTATGCAGTGATGAGAGCCAAAATGTGTTGAGTGATGCAATTAATCATTGGAGTTATGTCAATGGGGGGTTTTGATAGAAGATTCTTGTAATAGTTTACTAGTTCAGTGGCCATGTCCTCATGGTTTAGGATGGTGTTACCTTGTGCATCTTCAGGTTTTGTAATGTGGTTGATAAATCTCCTGTGGATCATGGAGCGATGAAAGTACTTGGTATTCTTTTCTCCCTCCTTGAGCCATTGCACTCGAGATTTTTGTTTCTAGAGAATTTCCTCCTGCTTATGTCGTTCATCAAGTTGCTTCTTTAAGAACTCTTCCTCTTGTTGTTGGGATTCCATGTGGCCTGTTAGTATAATCTCCTATTGAATTTCCTCAAGTCTCTTCTCAAGTGCTCTATGCCCTTGAAAGATGTTGTTGAAGACTTCCTTGTTCCAATGACGAAGTTGTTTCTTGAATTTTTTTAGCCTTTGTTGGAACCTGTAAATCTTGGTTCCTTGTTGAACCTCCGCTTTGGCCCACCAGGCACAAGATAGCTCGTGAAAATCTGGATGAGATAACCATAATTTTTCAAACCTGAAGGGTTTGAAATTGGGAGCTGCTATCATGTCTAGCCAAAGTTGGACATGCCAGTGATCCGATCTTGCTTTTTGGAGGATAGTGGCTTCCACCATTGGACCTCCTAGCATTAGGGTTTCTGAGATTAAAAAACGATCTATACTACATGTTATTTGTTGGGATCATAAGCGTTTATTGGACCAGGTGAAGGATTTGATACTTGTTTCAATGTATGCTAGTTTGAGGTGGTCAATAAGGTCCTTGAGCTTGATGCTATCCATGTCAAGACGTTTTTTTCCCTCCCCTTCTTTCTTCTAGGGAGAGGATGATATTAATATCTCCTCCAACTATCCAATGTTTGTGACCTATGAGAATACCGAGATAGTATAGATTGTGGAGGAAAAGATCTTTCTCCTGACTACTCTGAGGACCATAGGCATTGGTGATCATTCCTTCTTTGTTGGATCCAATGGGTTGATAGTGGGAGTGAGGGTGTTGATTGTGGAGAGAGCCTGGTCAACAATGACTGTAGCTAGATTCCATGGGATGGAAAGACCCCCTGCGACTCCTTTCGAGACAGTGTAAACAAATTTACAAGTACGCCAACACCTTTTGAAGAGCTCCTGCATTGTGTTTTCTACACACTTGGTCTCTTGTAGCATTAGAATATCCAGATCCTTTGATTTGATGCAGTTACGTAGAATCCTTTGTTTGGATCTCCCATTCAGGCCCCTGATATTCCATGTGATGATCTTCATCATAAAGAATTGGGTGTTGGGGGGAAGAAACTCTCAGTGAGACATTGGATCTGACTTGAGTTGATCATATAGTTTCTTAACTCCTTTATCAGTTGTTGGGTCGATTCGCGTCCTCGTCTTCTGCTTTCTTTGGGTTTCCTTCCAGGATCTGGGTTTGGATTTGGACTAACCTCTAGCTGAGAGGTGGCTTATGCCATAGAGTCCAAGAACACCTTGTGAACCTTCCTGAGTTGCTCTACTGGTATGGTTTCCAGGTCCTATTTGTTAAGGGCCTCCTATAACTTGTCTAAATCTATATCAGTGAATTCTTGTTCATCCATTTGCATTGTAGTATCTCCTTCATCTGTTGAGATCTTATCTGGGTTCGACTGGACCTCGGGGTCAGGTGTTGTGAGTGGTTCAGGAGCAGGATTTGGGTTTTGTTTCTTTGTACCTTTGTTATTTCGATGGTCCCTTGGCTCATGGGGATTCTCAACCTCTTCTGCATCTAGAATATTATTGAGGGCTTCGAAGGAGTTACTGATAAAGTTTCTGCATCCAATGCCCTAATTAGGTTTTTTTTGAGCTTGTTTCTTACGATGTAGGACTTGAGTGAAGTTGTCCTTCTATTTTTCTTCAGCATCTGATTTGATCGACGCGTTAAGAGGGCAGTCCCTGAAGAGGTGGCCATGTTCATGACACTTTCTGCATCGAAAATGGATGTGTTCATAGTCGATGGTTTGTATCCATTCTTCGTCCTGGTATTCCAAGGTGACTGAGCCCGGTAGGGCTTTGGATATATTCACGTAGACACAGATGTGAGCATAAGATGTGTACCTCCTTTGCTTGGTGGCTTATGAGGATTTGACATGCCTGCCTAGCATATTTCCAATACCCATTAGGATTTATTCAAGCCATAACTCTTGAGGTAAGGAGTAGAGACGGATCCAGACCAAAGCAAAGGAAAAATCTTCCTTCTCTAGGAAGAAGCGGTCTGTCCAAAAGCGTAGGTACAATCCTGCGGAGTTGTAGAAATAGGGACCGTTTTCAAAGACTCGATCTTTGTCCTCCAGATTGTATAAAATGATTGTGAAGAACCCCTTCGAGCTTCGCTGAAGCTCATAGTCCCCTTTTGGATTCCACCGGTTTTTTATCCATCGGGCGAGGTCTTTTTCCGAGGGCCAAAGCCCTAAGAATTTTTCGATCAACGCATGGTCCTTCATAAGGTGGGTGTGCTCTCCCACCCTTGTAGATTTTATCACATACTTCGAAACTGTTGGTGCTTGGGGGATACATTTTCCCGGCACTAAGATGCAAGAAGCTTTTGGATGCGACGACCCCGCATCCATACCCGGTCCGTTTTCTCGGTCTTGCTCATCTTATAATAATTGGTCACAGAGATGCAGGGGGGGTTCAATTAAGGCCCGAGAAATGTTCGTCTCCTTATATATTGCCCCTTCACTTGTCATTTTTCTCATAATCATACAATGGTCACCGAGATTGCCACCGCTGTGGTCCAGGATATGGCAGGCACCATTATTGGTGCAGTCATCCAACAGATCAAAGATATCGTTCAGTTGGAGGAAAACCTTCAAGTTCTGGATTCTGATTTTTCCCATATGGAGTCCATCTTGCTCCATATTCACACTCGATTCCAAGAGCGACACAAAATGCTGCCGAAACCCGCAGATATGTGTTTGAGAAGGATGGACGCTGCCCTCTCAGAGGCCAAACAACTCATCAATCGCGTCAAGCAGCAGCGAAGGCGGTGTTTCGGTTGCTGCATTCTCTGCAACCCCAAGCTCTCCAGAGAAAGTAGAGAAGGGAAGGCAACATTCAATCGCCTCTTTAAAAAGCTTCGGGATGAGCTTCAAATGCTTGCCGATACCGAGCAAATTGTGTCGACTGCAGAACCTGAGGCAGAGCCGGTCCTTCTTCAACCTGTCCCAGACTCCGGCTTCGTTGGGTCACGTATGGAATCTGCTGAGACGCAAATGCAGACATGGCTTACCGAACCTCCTCAACGCGTGGTTGGTGTGTACGGTATGGGCGGAGTTGGCAAAACGTCCCTCCTCAAACTCATCCATAACCATTTCAAGAAGGTGAGTGGTATCTTTGATCTTGTCATTTGGATTACTGTTTCTCAGAACTTTAAGCTTGAAGGCTTGCAGAATTCCATTGCTAAGGCACTAGATTTGAAATTCGATGAAAGCTTCGATTATGACCTGCGGAAGATGGCTTTGTGTGCATCTCTTGAAAAGAAAAGATTTCTTCTCATACTCGACGACATGTGGACGCAAATTGATTTTGATGAAGTAGGCATCAGATTTGGCAATGATAAGAGCAGCAAAGTCTTAATTTCCACTCGCAGTTTAGAGGTGATTGCAGAAATGGGGGCAAATGAGTGCTCCTTGAAGATGCAGCCGCTGTCCGAAGAGGAAGCGTGGGAATTGTTCAAGAGAAAAGCTTTTACAAATGGGGTTGCTCTCGGCAAAAATATAGAAGTCATTGCCAAACAAATTGCCATGGAATGCAAAGGTTTGCCGTTGGCTGTAAATGCAGTTGGTSCCGCCATGACTCTCAAAAAGACTGAAGAGGACTGGAGTCGTGCTTTAACTCTGATGAGAAATACAGATCCTAATTTCTCACATATTCACAGGAACATCGATGCACAACTCTATCAACCGTTAAGGTATAGTTATAATGACTTGAGTTATAACTTAAAGATTTGTTTTCTCTATTGTGCTGCCTTTCCTGAGGATGAAGAAATTGATGCGGGAAGACTGGTGGAAATTTGGATCGCAGAAGGCTTGTTCACCGGCAGAGAGACAACTTATTTAATGGATGTTGGGCACCAGT
>ML777158.1:16670-37923 GCA_009831015.1 Picea engelmannii
TTGGTTTGGAAATATGGCAGCGAGATGGTGAACTTTTTGTGTCTCAAGGAAAGTATACAAGAGAGATACTGGGTAAGTTTCACATGGAGGGCTGCAAATCCATGGATACTCCTCTTCTAGGAAACTGGAGGAAAGAGGATGCTACTTCTGGAGAGGTAGTGGATTCTACTGTCTATCGAAAGTTAGTAGGTTCACTAATGTATTTAGTGAATACGAGGCCGAACATTTTCTATGCGGTTAACCAGCTAAGTCAAGCGATGGTTAAGCCTACCAAACTCTTTTGGAAGGTGGGGAAGCATGTCCTGAGATATCTGAAGGGCACATATGAGTATGGATTATGGTATAGATAGACAGATGAGGTGAAGTTGCATGGCTTCACAGATGCAGATTGGGCAGGCAACCCAACGAATAGAAAGAGCACATCAGGAGGGATCTTTAGTATCGGATCTATAGCTCTTTCTTGGTACAGTAGGAAACAGAGATCTGTGGCACTTAGTTCAGTGCAAGCGGAATACATGGCAGCGAGCCAAGCTGCATGTGAGGATATCTGGATGAGGAAGATCTTGGTTGGTTTGTTTGGTTCTCACTTAGATCTGACAGTGATTTATTGTGATAATCAGAGTTGCATTAAACTCTCGATTAATCCTATGTTTCATGACAAATCTAAACATATAGATATCCAGTATCATCATCTCAGAGATTGTGTGCAGCAAAAGATCATGTTTCTTCAATACATTCCTACGGAAGATCAAGATGTGGACATTCTGACGAAAGTGCTCACCAGGAGAAAATTCGAATATCATAGAGACAGGATTGGGGTGAAGGATAATCCCTTTCTTGTTGAGAGGGAGTGTTGAAAAGTCAACAAGAAACATGTGTCTAATTTAGTTTTACCTTAATTAAATTAGACAATAAATATTAATCTATTATCTCATTCATAACTGAGTGATTTGGAATTGTAACAGAATTGTACTAGTTGTAACTAAACATGCACTAGTGAGAGTTCAGTTAATCAGTTAACTTGCATGCAACTGAAGATTCGCCATGGTTAACTACATGCATGTCATTCCAATGGACACCGGTTGAGATAACAGGTGAAAGGGACAATTAGCTATCAGTTGTGATTTTTTCACATATGCAGTGGATATGCTTATGAACATGTGCAAATGATTCATTCGATTCGGTGTGAGAATTCGAATTGCGGAGATTGTGCAGAGGAGGCAGGTTGTCTGGACACGAAAATTGGCATAGGTATTTGTTGATTTGTGTATGACAGTGTGAGACGATTGTATTGTACTGAGAGCTCTTGGATTAGAGTTTTGTATGAGATTGTTTCATGATTCATGATATACATAATATATGATAGTGGGGTTTTTAGCTTTACGCTTTCTCGGTAAAACTTTTGTGTTGTGTGTTATTGATATTTCACTTTGTGTGTTGTGGTTGTGATCGTGGTTTAATTGCTTCTACAATAATAATAGTAGAAGCGATTCTGTATTTAACAAGTGGCGGAAATTTTTAGATCAGGAGAATCGCAGGAATACATTAATTTGTATCGAAATTTCTACACTAGCAACATCCCCACATATGAATATATCCCCAGAAATATATCTGACGCTAAGAAGGTATCGGGGGGATATCCCTTCAACCAACCTCACGCAACCTCATACTTAACTCCGGTGTAAGCGAAGCCTCCTGATATTACTGATTATACAATGGATTTATCCACTCCCTTAGTCAGACACATATGTTTATTTAATAGCCTTGGAGAAGTTTACTCACAAAATCCTATTCCAAGGCTCTAAATCCCAAGCTAGTTTGTGCACTCTAGAAAAATAAAGTCGTTACTTATCAATTTTAAATTATAGCATTACTTTTAATGTCCTTGCTTACTCAAAAGGTGCGGTCATGAAACTAGTGATGTTATGAATCAACAAGTAAAATAAATGAATATGAATACAATGCAAAGTCCTAAGTTCAATTTCCAATAAATGATATTATTTTCAAAATGCAATTCTCAATTCAGTTTTCCAATTCTAAATAAAATGCAATCTTTCTTTACATGCACTAATATTAATGATAAAGACTTAAAAGATCAAAATTCCAACATTGTAAAATGCCTAATATTTTGTATATTCAATATAAGAGAATGAAAATGCAAGGACTAAATAATAGCTTGATATAAGGACTCTACTCTGTATAGATAGAGACAACCCAAGTAGGATATCAAGAAGCAAAACACCCAGCCCAAGATGCAAGGACAATCAAATTAAAAAGATGATGAGAAAGGCACTACCAAAAAATTCAACCAAAGATAGATTTCTTGTCACTCCACAGACACTTAACAAACACCACAGAGACCCAAGAAGACTCATCAATCATCAAAACCTACCCAACAACCATCAAAACCAACAACCAAGCAACAAAGGTTGATATAGGCGATTGTTCAAGGGAAAAGAATGTATGTATGCAACTTGCAGAAGGACAACACATGTATGTACACAACTATCAAGAAAACACCTGCATATATGTGTCAAAACATAGCCAAGCTAAGGAGAAGGCTAAGAAACTCAGACTCAGAGTGAACATAGGCTGTCAAGAAATCATACGACAAGAAAATCAATATAAATGAGAGGAATATAAGGAGAGAAACACTCCAAACCCCCAAAAAAAATATTCTATCCCTAGTATGGTCGCCAATTATGTTACGAGGAAAAACTCTCTGTGGCAAGGGGTAAACCATAACAGATGGAAATGACTGCAAAAATAAACTCTAATCTCAACTATGCTATATAAATAAATATTCTAGCAAGACAAGATAAATGGCCTACCTCGTCCAGACGTTCGATGAAGTCCACCGTTGACCACTTGACCCAAAGCAATATACCTGCAACTATTCCTCAACAACCAAGAAACACAAGCATATGGTGATAATAGATAATGTTAGCACATTTGATAGAATAATCCATCAATATTCATAACTAATACACCCATGGAATAACAATTCAAATATTCAAAAGATATTAATTGGACGAGAAAAGAGTATTTCTATTAAGATGTAATCAATAGTAGTGAATGAGTTACAAACTTTTGTGTTGGCATGGTTCAGAACCGAGAAACTAAGTTCCTTCCAGTTGGGCCTCCACCACTTCAATCCCCCACCAAAGGAAATCTCATAAAAGAGAGAAAATGAGGTTCTCGATCAATAAGGGGAGAGCTTGGGGGATGAACAATGTTTTCGGACTTAAAGGACAAAGGGATGCAGACTCAATGTGAAGTGAATAATTTCTCCAAAGTAAATTTGCTCTCAAAGTTGAATTTTTCTCTCCTTTTCCATAGCTTAGATTTGGCCCATTTGTAGCCTTCAAGTGGAATTGAAAGGTCGAGTTAGAATGTGCAACCTATGTATACGCATGTTGTAATATAGTCAGGGCGCATATATGTGGAAAAATCATGTTTTTAGCTCTAGTATTTTCAAAAATTGACTTGAAGTCTGCATAGGGAAATGGATAAAGGCATTTTGTGCCTGTTTGAGAAGGGTGAGGAAAATCTTGCTATAACACAGGTAGTTGACAAAAGATTGGGAGAACCCAAAAATTGCCAAGTTGAGGAGGATAAAATACTTGTAGAGGATCCTTGTTACACTTTATTTTCATCACCCCTATGATCATTAATGATGTAAACCTATCCTTCGTCTTTAGAAGGATCAATGGCCTGAATCCATGAAGAAGAATGAAGATACATTTTCCCAGAGAGATGGAATTATACTTTTCCTTTGTCAAAAACCTTATAAAAAGTGATCGTCGTACCTTTCTTAGTGTTAAGGGTGAAACAATATAGGATCATCTCAAGTTGCACCACATTGTCTTGTGATGTCGTCATAGTTTTCTCAGTGTTAAGGGTGCGACGATTTCCGTACAAAGGAAAAAAGGGAATTTCTTGAAAGTTATAGAATAGAAGCTTTGAGGGTGATGTGGCCTTCGATCGGTTTGGATCTGATTCACATCACTGATCTCTTGGTATCATCCTAACCTCCTCACCCTATCGTTTTCATATTATAAAAGGAGAAGAGTTCTCATGGGGAAAGTTGGATTGAGTTGGCTAGCTTTTGGTGTAAGCTTGAGTAATTTTTGTAGCTTTGGGATTTGCTTTGTCAAGATAGATTGTTGATCTCAGAATCCATGGAGTAGAAGTGTCTGGTTAGCAAGGAACTATTGGAAGGGACCTTACAAAATAAAGTCATCGATTGTATTCGCCTTTTCATATTTATAATACAACAATATATTTCTTTCCCATAAAATTGTTCTTATTATATTGTATGACTCGTTAATCACATACATAGGTTTTGTTGAGTATATGTTGTTTCTTTCACTTCCTTGGCTTGTCTATTTTTATAGGTTCAACATCCCATAAGCCTCAGAATGGAGCGATTATGACACTAGCGAGGACAAACGACATTTAAAAGGTATGTCATTTATCTCTTGTTAGTTAGTATGCTTGATAATTAAAACTTAGGGGGAGTTTTATATTTTGTCTTGTTTTGTTCTAGTTTCGGGCTGAAACTAGGGAGATATGTTTGTGTCCTCACTTACCAATTTTTTTCACAGGGGTAGACCCAGGGTTCAATGCTTCAACAATACCCTAACTATTAGCCCTTTCGGCAACACCTGCGAAGAAGTTGAAGTCTCACTCGAGGTAGAGGCAGGGGGGGTTGCAGGACTCAAGTGTCTACAACCTAGATGAGAAACATATATGTGATTACAATACTTAAAAACACACTTAGCAATTAAAATTCATTATCATTTAACCCTTATTCACATCGCAGGTAAAAACCTAATTGCAGAACAACACAATATTCAAGAAGATCTAACACATCCAAGCACTTAGCACATAGAAATAGAGCAGATCTAGCATTCATTCACATTACTAAGAACTAATATATTATATCAGATGCATCTAACGTACATAAAGATGAAAACACTAAGCATAAATCACATAAATAAACTATAACACGGGATATATGTGGTTCACCCCCAGCATGGGGCTATGCCCACCAACTCTTTGTCTTCTTTATTATCTTTTGTCAATCTCCTTACATGCACAAAGCATCAAGACCAACTCCGCATAGGACATGAGATCTGTTCACACCTTGCCAGATCCTCCTTCCCCGAGTTAGGTCACAACAAAAAGCCTTCTTACACAATCTGCACACAAGATTCTTACAATCACTTGCACTTAGCTCTGCAAGTCTTAACACATAGTATGCACAAAGCCTTTAGCTCTGCACTAATCCAATTCTAATAGGTCTCTCTACTAATCTCCCCCATTCTTACATTGCTTAGATATCTATTTATAGATTACAAAAAGGGCCTAATCATGGGTAAGACCCATGTGCCGACATCCCATACCCGTTACATAAACCTTAAACCCAAAAATCTCACAAAAAGGGGGCGAGATCCTGTGATCTCTGCTTCGTGTGGGGCTTCATGTTTGACCAGCCTGTCAAAGTCCCCAAAATTGGTCAAACATGACCAACATTTCCACAAAACCTGGTTAAGGGCCAACAGGTCCCCAACACTCACCTGTGACTCATCCCAAGTCACTCTGATCTAGGTAACTCTGCCTTGAAGACCTCGAGCTTGGCTCAAGCTGCTTCAACTTGCTTCTTCACCAGAGCCTCCTTCTCGATGAAATCTTGAATAAATTTCTTAGTCAGCGATCCTTCCAAGCACTTTTCTACCATGGTGACTACTTGTTCTAGTTGTGCCCCTTGTCCTTCAATATCCTCAAAAAGTGTGCAAGCTTCATCCTGTACTGGTTGGAGCCTCTAGGTCACTTCCATGACTTTACTCTGGATGGAATGGGCCAGTTGTTGAATGGTGTGTTGTTCCTAGGAACTTTTCATCCTCTCAACCGGTGATAGTAGCTTCATCTGTGCTTGCACTGTTGTTTCTTGTTTCTTTTCCTCCTAGAGTTGTGACTCCAATGTCCTTAGTTTTGGGTCATCTATAAGGTGCTCGTAGGTATGCGCACTTTGATTGCTGAGTTGTTTGCATTTGAAGGCCAATGCCTTGATTCTTTCGACTACGATCTTGTGAATTTCCTCTCTTTGATCTCGCACTTCCTACAGAGTGCTTGGCATGACTTATAGTTACAATTCTGCTATTCATGCTTGGAGATACTAAATGGCTTCAACGAGCTTCCCCACCTAGATATCAGTGGTTTCTTCTTCCATCTGTGTTAGGCCCATCACAGAGAGAAGTTCTCTGGTGACTGCTTCTTTAACTCCCAACTTATCTGCGAGCAATTGTTCTTTCTATTCTGGATCTGTTCTCTATCCTCTACAAACTTTGCATGGAGGTCATATTTTTCTTGTTGCGCAACCCAACATTGCTCTATAGCTTCCTCCTTTGCTTTCTTCAGGGCCTTTGTGGCCTGTTCTTTTTCCTCTTGGACATGAAAAAGGTGAGCCTCTGTCAAGTCTGCTAGTCTATGTAGCTGGGTAGGCTTGATGGGATGAGTTTCGCATTCACCAATTCATCACGATGCTTGGTTCACTTCTCTGTCACAGTTTGGAATGGACTAGATTGACATGCAGTCGATGGGGATGCTTGCACTCCTCTTGTTGATGAATCTTGTGCTCCTGCAGACATGACCTTCTCATCCATGAGGTCTATGAGAATATCTTCGACAAATTTCTATACTGCGCTAAAGTCACCCATCATACACGCTTGAGATATGATATCTCAGGTCGGTGAACAAATAATCAGGGTTGTAGAATGTATGGCAAGGTCTCAATAATCACAGTGAGGTAATAGTCAGCTCTCTATGGGATTGAATAATCACAATTTGCAAAAGTGTTCTCAGTGAGACATGCGATGGAATAAATAGAAAACGTCGTAACAGACTCCTCCAATGGGTAGGAGTACCTCAATCAATGCAATTCCATCCATTATGGCGCAGTACAACGGTCCAACGACGATATTTCCGACAATAACTCTGTTTCTAGCCATTTTGGAGCATCATTCTAATGGTCGGGATGCCTCCAATGGTCATATTTCTCCGTCGTGGTGAAGTGCCAATCTGCGTTGCTCTGCTATTCTGACTAGTTTCAAGTTCTGCAAGCCTTCCTTCTGCGAATTCCTCTCTGGAACCTCTTGTAATTTTTCTAGCTTTGATTTCTTCTTAGTGAGTTTTCTATCTTTATTTCCTATTATCTGCATCTCTGGATTCCTCTTTTCATTCTTATTCTTATCTCCTCTTGGCATAGTAACTTCACACTATTGAGGATCTTTCATAGGGTTTGAGGGTAATACTTCTTCTCTTACTTTTTCTGGAGTAGATGATCTACTCTCCTGTATGGATAAGTACTCTAAGTATTCTTATGTTCTTTCAACTTCGACAGCTAGGTCTCTAGCCCTCAGTTGCTTCAGCTTGTCCTCCTGTTCTTCCAGTAAGCGAGCTATTCTCCTAGCCATGAAATCCCTTAATTCTTTCTTTTTCTGTTAGAGAGCTTCCTCTTCTTCTTTCCTTCGGATCTGATCTTTCTCAACCCAGGTATTTCCTAGCAAAAGAGAAAAGGGGGTGTTGTTCTCAACAAACTTAATGACCTCAAATTCTTATTTCGTTGATGCTCCGTGAGTAATCATAGGTACATGGGCAATTGTTCCACATAGAGTTATCAACCTTCCTTTAAACAATCCTATTTCTCCCAATGAAGGAACCATAGAAGGATTTCATAAGATTTCCCAAGTACTTTTTTTCATAATGTTCACCTATGTTTCTTCATCCAATACACAGTATATTTCAAAGTCTCCTATTCTTGTTTCTATGTGCTCTTTCTCTTTTAAAATATCTGATAAACTAATGTCTCTGTGATCATTCAGTGTTTCTTTCATCTGCAATAATATAGCCTCTGATTCTTTTTGTTTCTTTAGCATATTCTTGGTCTCTTGGCCTTCGTCAGGGTTTTCTTGTCTCATATTCATCTTTTCAACTTTAGTAATCATTCTAGGGAAATCAAAAATTTCATGTTCAGTATCTTTACAACAAAGGAAAATAGGACTTCTATCAGGGCATTCCTTAGCAATATGTCTCGGTCTTCTACAACTATAACAAAGAGTCAATCCTCTCTTTCTCTTAAAATATTTCCAACCTTTCCTGTATTACGCACTGGGATCACAGTGGTGGACCCACAAAAAATTATTTCTGGGATCCCGCATCCACTTGTTAGTCCAACAATTCTTTCTATGCATAGGAATAACATATCTTTCACTATTTCTATCATATCTATTCATATCATATATTCTTTCTTCGAGTTGTGCCCTAGTTTTCAGACTAGGACCAAATCTATTAAACATACCTAGATCCATTCTTTCGAAGAAAAAAAATTCACTTATCTTACCTTTATCAGAGCACAAAGATTTAAGATCTTACCTCTTTTCTTCAGATCATACTTCTTTTCTTAGCATGGAGCTTCACAAGTCAAGTAGAGTATTGTGCACTACAGCAACAGATCTATGCACGAAGCTTTCTCTTTTCTTCAGTTCCCAACAATCACAGTTTTAGGTCCCGGAAACAAAACCATTTGTTGGCACAGGGGCAGACCCAGGGTTCAACACTTCAACAACGCACCAAAAAAACCCTAACTACCAGCCCTTTCGACAACACCTGCAAAGAAGATGAAGTCTCACCCGAGGTAGAGGTAGGGGGGGTTCCAGGACTCAAGTGTCTACAACCTAGCTGGGACACAGATATGTGATTACAATACTTAACGATGTACATAGCAGTTAACATTAATTAGCATTTAACCCTTATTCACATCGCAGGTAAAACCCTATTTGCATAAAAACGTAGTATTCAACAAGATCTAACACATCCAAGCGCTTATCATATAGAAATAGAGCATATCTAACATTCATTCACATTACTAAGCACTAAGCTATTATATCATATGCATCTAACATACATAAAGATGACACCACTAAGCATAATTCACATCAATCACACAAAGCAACCATAACATAGGATATACGTGGTTCACCCCCAGCATGGGGCTACATCCACCAACTCTTCATTTTCTTTATTATCTTATGTCAATCTCCTTACATACACATATCATTAAGACCAACTCTTCATAGGATAGGAGATCTATGCGCACCTCGCCAGAACCTCCTTCCCGAGTTAGGTCACAACACAAAGCCTTCTTACATAGTATGCACACAAGCTTCTTACAATCACTTGCACGTATCTCTGCAAGTCTTAACACATAGTATGCACAAATCCTTTAGCTCTGCACTAAGTCGATTCTACTAGGTCTCTCTACTAATCTCCCCCCTTCTTACATCACCCAACTATCTATTTATACATTACAAAAAGGGCCTAATCATGGGTAAGACCCATGGGCCAACATACCATACCTGTTACATAAACCCTAAACCCAAAAAGCTCACAAAAAAGGGGTGATATCCCCCGATGTCCACTTCACCTGGTGCTTCATGTTCGACCAGCCTATCGCAGTCCCCAAAATTGGTCAAACATGACCAACATTTCCACAAAACCTGGTCAAGGTCCAACACCGATTAATCCGATAACAAAATTGGCGACCATACTGGGGAATGGATTGTTTTCCTATTTTGTCTTTCTTTCTTGATTTGATTTCTTGGATTCTTCTTTCTGAATCACTGGGAGATCTATATCGACTCTCTGACTGTTAAAATTCACTGGAAAAACCTACTTACTTTTTATTTTTTCCACTTTTCCTTTGATCTTCTCACCCTACTTTGAGAGACAGTGCGATGATATAGGATCGACGCACCCTACCTTTTGACATAGTGTGACGTCATTTAATTGTATTTGTTTTCTAGACTGGGATGATCAAGGATCGTCGTGCTTTGTTAGTCTACAACTTGCGACGATTGTGAAAAAAATTAATTTTTGATGGTTTTTCTTACCCAAATATTAGATATGGTTTTGGGGTAATTTGTTGGGTCTGATTACAGTCTTCTTGACATCTTTCAATATACTTTTATCTATCTTTGAAAAAAAAATAAAAATATTTATGTACATTAGATTGGGGGCATCCTTGCATTTGAAGTTGCGAAATTGCATTGTTTTGGGCATTTTTTGGTCTTGAATTCTGAAAAAATTTCCCCCTCATGGCCAAGGAGGGGCCAAGAATCGTGTATTGGTGTACAGTCTCTAGACATGTTGGAAAAAAAATAGTTACTGATAATCGTACTGGGAGTGTCGATGATCCCAAGATCACCCAAACAACTCATAATCCCAAGTACCCTTGCAGGATTTGTAAGGGTAGCCATCTTCTTAAGGATTTCCCTAGTCTATCCAAGGTTATAGAAGCATAGTCTAAATGCCCTCGCCAACACATGTTGTCAACCTATGAACAACATGTTGATGACCTCCCTTAAACTAGTCAGGATACCATTGGGAAGAAGAAAAGTAGATTCAAGTTCATGTGTATGTTATGTGGAGGGAGTCATCAAACTCACCTTTTCCCTCGTATGGACGAAGCCTCAAAATTACTGGAATACATGATTGTTTCCCAACCTGAACTTCCAACTGCTTATCACAAGATTACTCTCAACCCACCTGTAGTTGATGAAATGATTAATCTAGTCCCTTCATCGGTGTTGGCACAAGAGTAGAACCACGGTTCAACGCTACAACAACCCACCAAGAAAACCCTAACTACTGGCCCTTTCGGCAACACCTGCGAAGCAGATGAAGTCTCACCTGAGGTAGAGGCAGGGGTGTTTGCAGGACTCTCATTTTTGTAACCTTAGCTGGGACACATATCTATGATTGTAACACCTTAACATAGCACTTTGCAGTTACGGTTCGTTAATATTCATCCTTAGTTTACAGCGCAGCTAAAACCTAACAACAGATCAACGCAGTATTTATATAGATCCAATAGATTCAATTACTAAGCATACAAACATAGATAAGGTATAGAATTTATTCACATTATTCAACACTAAGCTATGTATTAGATCCTTCTAATCATACATCAGAGCACTAAGCATTCAATCACATAGACAAGAGAACAGCCATAAAGCACATAGCAACCACAACGTAGGATATACGTGGTTCACCCCCACCCTGGGACTACGTCCACCAACTCTTCTTCTTTATTATCTTTTGTCAATATTCTACATGCACATAGCCATGATATCTTACTCTGCAGAGGATAGGAGATCTGTGCACCTCGCTATAACCTCCTTCCCTGAAGTACAACACAAATCCTCCCATAGTCTCTTACAATCACTTGCACTTAGCTCTGCAAGTCTCACATAGTATGCACAAAGCAATTATAATTACCACTTGCACTTAGCATCACATACTTGTCCCTCCTTCGATCACATATATCAAACTCTAGCACTTAGCATACTTTCTTCCTCTTACATCACCTATATTTCTATTTATACATTACAAAATGGTCCTAAACATGGGTAAACCCATGGGCCAACATCCCCATTCTTGTTACATAAGCCCAAAACCAAAAAATACCTAAAAAGGTTCCAATATCCTACAATCTCTGCTTCAAATTGTGCTCCATATTCGACAACTTGCCAAAGTCCCAAAACTAGGTAAAACATGACCAAGGATCCTCAAAACTTGGTCAAGGGTCAACCGCCCCCCAACACTCATCTATGACTCGTCTTGAGTCACTTTAGTCTGGGTAGTTGTGATTCAAAATCCTCAATATTGGCTCAATCTACTTCGACCTGTTGCTACACCAGGTCCTCCTGCTCGACGAACTCTTGGATGATTGTTTCGTTGACAGGTCCCTCTAAACATTGTTCGACTACAGCGACTACTTGTTCCAACTCTACACCTCAGCCATCAATCTCCTCAAACAATTGGCAAGCTTCGTCCTGGACTGGTTGGAGCCTTTGAGTCACTTCCATGGTTTTTCTCTGAATGGTGTGGAACTGTTGTTGAGAAGTGCGCTACTCTTGGGATCGCTTCATTCCTTCAACTCCTGACAGGAGATTCAACTATGCTTGTATTGTTGTTGCTTGCTACTTTGCTTCTTAGAGCTATGACTCCAGTGCCTTTAGCTCAATATCTTTGGTGATTCGCTCCTAATTTTGTGTGTTGTGATCACTTAGCTATTTTCATTCCAGAGTGAATGCTCTGATCCTCTCAACTGTGCTCCGGGTAGTGGCTTCTCTTTGATCTCACACATCCTGCGGGGTACTTGGAATTATTTGTAGCTCGAGGTTTGTGATTCTCTATTGAAGTTGTTGGATAGCTTCCACAAGCTGCTCTACTTGATGTTCCACTGGGTCTTCCTCCTTTTGCTCTAAGCTTTTCACAGAGCGAAGTGCTTTGCTAACTACTTCTTTTATTCCCACCTGCTCTGCGTGCAACTGCTCTTTCTCTTGTTGGATCTACACTTTCTCTTCTTCAAACTTAGCTTGAAGGGAAGCCTTCTCTTATTGCACAACTCGACGTTTCTCTATAACTACCTTTTGTACTTGCTTTAGGGCCTTTGTGGCTTGTTCATTTTCTTTTTGTGTGCAATGAAGGCGAGCTTTGGTCACATCGACTAGTCTGTGGAGTTGGGCAGGCTCATCTCCCAACTCAGGTGCTTCTTATGGTGGGGGCGCAATGGATACTACATGACTAGATTGAAGGGTTTGTTTTACCCCTCTAATTTCAACCTCGATTCTATCATACATCTCCTCCTTCTTGGCTTCATGTTTCTGCAAGATGTCCTGTGAGGCATTTGCTACAGCTGCGATGATAAATTCGAAGTCATCCACAGTCAGCACAGTCTGTATCTTAGTCAAGATGGCTCTATATTTCTTTCAGGAAGTGGGTTTCGTGGGAGAAACCTTCCTTTTCTTCAAGGGATTAGCCTCATTATCAGGGTCCCTAGGTGGTGTTACTTTGCCTTTCTTATGCTGGTCCTCTTTTCCATTTGTCTCTTCTACTTCATCATCACCCCCTCATCCAGGTGATACTGAAGCAGTTCCTTCTGATGCACTACTCAATTTTTGGGCCGCTTTGGTCTTTTTCCTTCTATTGTGTTCAGGATGATCCTTTACTTCATGAGTGGTCTCATTTCTATTGATTAATTTAGGGTTTGACATTTCTGCAGGGTCTGCGGGAATGAGGATTTCTGCAGACCAGTCCTTGGTGATCTCTTCAAGGTCCTCCTCTGTGAGCTTGTAGTATGATTGAAGTTCTTCTCTGTGCTCATCTGTGTGTGCAGTGATATAAATGAAGTGTCGATTTTCACAGAACTTCATGAGGGATCTGAACCGATGCAGGGTGTTTGTCGTCATGCAAGAGACAACTTTGATGCCCCTCTTCAGTTGGATATAATATGTATGAAAGACTGTGTTTGACTACCATTGTTTTCTCATATCATTCGAGTACCAAAGCGTGGTGAACTTCTCAGCGAGTGACTCGAATGGCTCAACATCCAGGAAGGTCGCACCTTCCGTCATTTCCCAAGCGGTAAATGCGATGAGGATCAAGAGCCGATTAAATTGGAACTAATAGCCCTAATCCTAAGCTTTGCGACAGTCTAATTCCATCTGGTTGACCAAGTACTTTTCCTATTTCATCTGGAGTCCTTCTACACATTTCTCGGCTAGGTCAAGAATGAATTATGTAACTTGAGTAGGTCAGTTCTTCCTGACTAGCTTCCCTACAATCAGCAGGCAGGCCAGGCACACTGCACCATTCTGGATGGAATCTACCTTGTAGCCTCACATTCCCTTTTCTACATCGTTGTAAGTGTCCTTAATTCTCTGTGTCAGAGCACGGTCGAAAGTATTCCCTGGGTAGAAGTCTTGCGGGTCAGGTCCTTCCATGCTCAATCTGGTGATCCTACGGATCATTGTCGGATCGATTGTAATGCGTCTATCTATCCATAGATAGCTGCCATAGTAACATGATAGCAGGATCTTAACACATGCATTAACCTCTTGGTTCCTTCCAAAGTGTGGTATATTCATCACGTTCAAGAGGGTGTACTGCGCGAGGTTCATAGTCCATGGTTGGGGGATTATTTTTTAGTTCATCCCCTTCGTCGTAGTCATATACTTGTAAGGAGAAAACATGTTGTAATTTTACTGCGGTCACCTAGGTTGAAGTCATTGAACTTCAACGTCGCGATATTATCTTGTTGCGTTCTGACTACATGTATCCCCTTCAGGAGGTATGCAGTAACCATGGTGTAATCAAAGTCCCTCACGACATTATCATGACTCACCGCACCGGCCAAAGGCGGGATGTAGTTGAGTAAGATGGTTGGGATTAACTTCGCATTTGATAGATCATCTCTATGCTTAGTTCTCTTCTCTTCTGTCGGTCGGGATGGTCTAGATCCGTGAGCAGTCGACAGAGAGGCTTGCACTCCTCATGTCGATGAAGATTGAATTTCTGTGGACATCACTCTCTTGGCCATCATATCAATTAAAAATTTCTCAACTAACTTATCCACAGTGCTGAGCTCGTCCGAAATTCGTGCTCTTGATTGGAAAAATTGGGTGGATGGATGAGCGCTCAAAGTAATAGAATCGGTGTTGAACTTACTAAGCACAACGCGGTAGAAATGGGTTTTGTTGTTAGCTCTGATATAATTCGCAAAAGTGTTCTCGGTGCAACAGTCGACGGACTAAGTATACACGAATTAAAGGATCTCTCCAACAGATAAGAAGTTTTCCATTAATGTAGTTATGTTCATTACGGCACGGTCCCAACAATTCGATGGCGAGATTTCTGGTCATAACTATTTTTCTAACGGTTTTGAAATGTCGGTCCAATGGTTATAATGCTTCTAATGGTCATATCACTTCACCATGGTGAAGTTCCATGGGGCATTGTTCTGATATCCCGACGAAGTTACAATTTTGCAACACTTCCTTCCACGAAGTTCCCTCTGGGCCTTCTATAAATTTTCGATATGTGCTCTCTTCTTACTAATTTTTCTATCCTTCTTCACAGTGATCTTCTTCTCGGTATTTCTCTTTCCATTTTTATTCTTGTATTCTTTTGGTATAGCATCTTTGCATTGTTGAGATTCTTTCATAGGATGAGAGAGTAATATTGATTCTCTATCTGGGGTAGGTGATCTACTCGTCTGTGAATATTATTGTGTTCTTTCAACTTCGTGATCCAAGTTTTTGGTTCTAAGTATCTTCGATCTGTTCTTCTATTCTATAATCAAGTGTGTTATATTCTTAGTCATGAAATATTTTAATTCCTGCTTTTTTGTTCTAGGTCCTCCTCTTCTTTTCTTCTGGTCTGATCTTTCTCGATCCGGGTTCTTCCTAAAAACATGGTAAATAGAGTGTTGTTCTCAATGAATCTAACAACCTCAAAATCTTCCTCTGTCGAAGCTCCATGAGCACTCATAGATACCTAGGTGAGTCTTCCACATAGGGTTATCAACTTTCCCCTGAATAATCCTATTCCTCTTAATGAAGGAGTCATATCAAGCTTTCCTAAAGCTTCCCAAGTTCTTTCCGTCATGATATTTACCTATGTTTCCTCATCCAAAACACAGTCTATGTCGAAGTATCCTATTCTTTCTTCTATGCATTTGTTTTCTTTGAAGATCTCTGATAAGTTGATATCTCTGTCATCATTTAGGGTTTCTTTCATTTGCAATAGTAGAGGCTCTGATTTTGTCTGGGGTTCTTCCATGGTCTCAGTTTTGTGACCTTCCTTAAGTTTTTCTTGTCTCATATTCATTCTTTCAAGCTTATCAATCATTCTAGGGAAATCTAAAACTTCATGGTCCATAGCTTTACAAAAAAGACAACTAGGTCTTCTTCTAGGGAATTCCTTAGCAAGATGTCCCATTCTTCTGCAACTGTAACAAAGGGTTAATCCTCTTTTTTTTTAAATGATCCCTATCCTTTTCTGTACTGTGCACTAGGATCATATTAGCTAACCTACAAAAGATTATTTCTAGGATCTAGCATCCATTTGTTAGTCCAAACATTCTTTCTATGCATAGGAATAACATATCTTTCATTATTTCTATCAGATCTACTCATATCAAACCTTCTCTCTTCTAGATGTTCCCTATTTTTTAGACTAAGATAACATTTATCAAAAATACCTAGACCCATACTCTTGAAACAAGAATTTCCACTAATCTTACTTTCAGCAGAGAAAAAATCTTTCATATCTAAAAAAATTCACTATTCTTACCTTTATCAGAGAATAAATCTTCGAGATATTACCTCTTTTCTTCGGATATGACTTCTCTTCGTAGCACAGATATTTACAGGTAAAGTAGAATATTGCACACTAAGGAATCAGATCTACGCACAAATCTTTCTTTCTTTCCTTTAGTTCCCAACAATCATAGTTTCAGGTCCCGACAACGAAACCATTTGTTGGCACAGGGGCAGACCCAGGGTTCAATGATACAACAACACACCAACAAAACCCTATGATCCAGGTGGATATTGGTGGCCACCCACCTATTCCACTTGGAACCCCACCATTATTTCTTTCAGTTTTTCATTTTTCGCACAGTTTACTATTTTTAGCAGTTTTTTCGGGTCCTGAACTTCCGGGGCCATTTTGAGGCCCTAAACGATGTTTTTTTGGGTATGTTTCTCTTGAAAAATATCATCTAACAATGTTATTTTTTCATGAGCGTTGTAGGCCTCGGATAGATCTTTCCAACGAGCTATCATACGCCTAAAACGAAGATCGTATGCAAAAGTTACGACCCCGGGAAGTTGATGCACCAACTTACCCAAACGGGGCCCACATGACTTTTGGCGCTTCATCTCCCAGGGTTAGGTTTTTGGATGTCTAGGACTTTTGGCATTCCCATTTATTGTAAAAGGGACTTCATAGCCTCATTGTAATCATCTTCTCACAGATGCGAGTAGCGGCCACATCTCTTCTCAGAGATAAGCTACCAACGCCCTAGCTAGTTTATTTCCATTCTGTTTGTAAGCATATTTCAGTCATTTGTTATTAATGAAACAAAGTCTTATTTCCACTGCATCTCTGTGTTTATGTGTATTTATGTATTTCATTGTGTTCCTACATAAATATGTATCAGTGGTATCAGAGCGGTCTGCTCATTCTCGATCCTTCTTTGCATGTCCCCAACGAGATCGAGGTATAAGGAGTTGGGGCTCGATCTGGTTGAACCTTTGCAAGATCATCCTCGCAAACCCCGACGACCACCCATGGGGGAAGAAAAGAAAGATGAGGGAGCAGGAGATCCTATCAAAATGTTGCTCGAGGAGGCCCTTGAGAAACAAAGGAACGTGATGATGGACAACTTTGCCCAGATTCTTCAACGGATTCCAACTAGCGGTGCATCGACATCCAGAAGCCACTCTAGAGGTGCCACTCCTTTTAAGGTACAAGTAAACTTTGAAATTCCCATATTTGACATCCAAATAGATGCATATGTCGTAGATAGATGGTTGAATCTGTTAGAAGGATATTTCTCGGTTCATGACTTTTTCGACTGAGAAAAGATTATTTTCGCACTCCTCAAAGCTGCCCCCCATGTCAAGGACTGGTGGGAAACCTACTCGGAGCAAGAGGGCGAGGGAGAAACCTCTTTGTTCTTGTCCACACTCACTTGGAATTATTTTCGAGACGCCATCAAGGAACAATATTATCCCGTGGGGAGCTATGAGGACAAATACATACAATGGACTACGTTGCGGCAGCAAAGGGACCAACAAGTGCATGAGATGACAAATATGTTTCATACCCTACACACAAAGTTGGGTATCAAAGATTCATAGAAACATTTGGTGTTAAAGTACCGCATTTGTCTGCACAAATACATTCATGAGGAAATGGAGTTCTTCGACATCTCCTCACTTGGTGTGGAATACCGATATGCTGCCAAGATTGAGCAGAAGTTCAAACAGAAGAAGCGAGACTTTGGGTCTGCAAATCAGAAGCACGGGAAAGGTACTCCCAAACCGCAAAACAAAGGACCAAGCCAAGGCGGGGCAGCCCAGGACAACCCGCCAAAGCCACAAGCAAATAACAACACCACGAAGCCCAAAAAGGACACGGGGAAGTGGTGTGAGTTCCATAAGAGCTCCACTCACAACACAAGTGAGTGTCGGGCCAAGCAGTCACTAGTAGCCGAGTTGAAGGCTTCTGAATCGGATGCATGCTCTGACTCTGAATCAGAACCTGACAAGGGGAATGATAGGGGGAAGCAGATTATTGATGCGGAGCCCAATGCCACCGTTGCCACCACAAAGATCCAGAAGGAGGAACCAGAAGATCCAGAGGAGGCAGAGCATCTCTTCCATTCCAAGATGTGGGTAAAGGGTTCTCCGTTGCAGTTCATTGTCAACAGAGGGAGCCAGAAGAACCTCATCTCGATAGAGGTCATGAAGTGGTTGGGCTTGCTGACCACAACACACCCACAACCATACACCATCGGGTGGTTGCACCAAGGAAGGGACCTTCGCGTCAGTCGACAATGTTGCCTTCCCTACAGCATCAAGCCCTTCACGGATGAGGTATTATGTGACATTGCTCCTCTTGATGTTTTTGATGTATTATTAGGCCAACCGTACTTGTGGAAGCAACATGTTGTGTATGAGTCTAGGCCTCGTGTTGTTATTATCACTTTGGGCAATAAGATGTATAGGATACCGGAGATAGCACCGCCTACCACCATCTCTTTGGTTACTACAAAACAATGCAGTAAGCTCATTTCCAAAACCAGGAAATTTGTTTTCCTGATGATCCGCCCTCAGGGAAAGCAGAAGACTGTGGCCATGACCTCCAGACAAGGCCCCACTACATGAAAACAACAGATGGATAAGGTCATGGAGGAGTATGAGGACATCTTCACCTCCCCCACAGGGGTGCCTCTACACTGCCAGGTCAAGCACCCCATCGATCTAACCCCAGGTGCACCACTGCCCAATGGACCCATCTATCGGTGCTCTATCCTGTAGAATGATGAAATCAAGAGGTAGATTCAGGAGCTGTTGCAGAAAGGTCACATATGGTCGAGTTCATCTCCATGTGGGAGCCCGATCGTATTGGTGTAGAAGAAGGATGGGACTTGGAGACTCTGCATTGACTATTGGGCACTGAACAAGATCATTATTCAGAATAGGTACCTGATCCCACGGATTGATGACCTTCTGGACCAACTCAAGGGGGGAAAATATTTCACCAAGATCGACTTGAAGTCTGGGTATCACCAGGTACCAATCGAACCCTCTAATGTGTGGAAGACTGCATTCAAATCCAAGGAGGGACTTTTCAAATGGTTGGTCATGCGTTTCGGGTTGAAAAATTCCCCTGCAACCTTCATGAGGCTAATGGACGACATCCTGCGGCCATTCACCAACTCATTTGTAGTGGTGTACTTGGATGACATTCTGATCTTCAGCCACACTTGGGAAGATCACCTCCACCATATCCGACAGGTCCTCCAAACACTGTGGCAACACAAGTTGTGTGCCAATTTGGAGAAATGCACTTTTGGCATAACCTAGGTTCAGTATCTGGGATACATTATTGATGAGCGGGGGGTGCATGTGGATCCAGCAAAGATCCAAGTCATTCGGGATTGGCCAGCCCCAACCACCCTAACAGAGCTCCGCAGCTTTTTAGGTCTTGCCAATTTCTACTGCAGGTTTGTGTTGGGATTCTCTCATATCACTTCGCCCTTGAGTCAAGTCACCAAGGGAGGAGCTAAAGCAAAATTATTTTGGTCTGAATCTCAACAGAAGGCGTTCACGGAGTTGAAACATCGCCTCTACTCTGCACCAATGCTCACATTACTAGACTTGTAACAACCATTTGATATCAAGACAGATGTATCTGACTATGCTATTGGGGCAGTCCTTACTCAACATGGGCATCCAGTGGCATATCACAGTGAGACACTTTCCGACACAGTCCAGAAGTATCCCACTTATGACAAAGAAATGTATTCCATTGTACAGGCTTGTCGGCAATGGAAGCATTACATTTTGGGAAAGGAAACAGTCATCCACATAGACCACTGACCCCTGCAGTTCATACAGACACAAGGGAAGTTGCAGAATGATCGCCATCAGAAGTGGTCCACATACCTGCAATAGTTTCATTTGATCATTAAGTACAAAAAAGGCAGCACCAATAATGTTGCAGACTGCCTCAGTCGACCACCCATCGTGGCACTAATCACTGTGTTCAACTCTTGTGGGCACAAGACTTCCGATTGGCCACTTCTCTACACAAGTGATCTAGAATTCGGCCACACATACAATACACTCTTGGAGGGTAAGCAAGTTCCCAATTTTCACCTCCAGGATGCCTTGCTTTGTCACTTGGGAAACCTTTGTGTTCCTTCAAGCGAGTGTGCCAAGATGATTTGGGAGGCGCACTACAGTCGATTCATGGGGCATTTTGGGGTCGAGAAAACCGTGGCAGTACTGCAAAAGTATTTCTATTGGCCGAACCTTCAACAAGATGTCGGGAAGTACATCAAGTCATGCACTGCTTGCACCATTTCCAAACTGACCATCAAGAAGCAAGGCCTCTATACTTCACTTCCTACCCCCAATCAACCTTGGGAATCGATCTCTATGGATTATATGTTAGGCCTTCCTTCTACTAAGCATGCCAATGACTGTGTTTTTGTGGTCACCAACCGATTCTCAAAGATGTCCATTATGATGTCCTGCAAGAAGAATATCACAGCAGAAGCCACTGCTAAACTCTTCTTTGAACGAGTGTGGGTACACTTTGGGATCCCACAGTCTATCATCTAAGATCAGGACAGTAGGTTCCTCAGTACATTTTGGTCCAGCCTCTGATCGATGTTGGACACCAAGCTCACCAAGTCCACATCTTTCCATCCGCAAATTGATGGCCAGACAGAGGTCATCAACCGGATGATTGTACACATTCTGCGCATGTACAATTCAAAGCATCCACGCACATCGGATGAGAGCCTCCCCTATGTACAACACAGCTACAACTGGGCTCTCCATAGCTCAACTAGCCACAACCCCTTTCAAGTGGGCTTGGGATTCCAGCCACTATGTCCCATTGACATAGCCATGCCATTTGTGGCTACTCAGGAAGATTTAGCTCATGTCCAGTCTAAGGCCGATAAGGAAAACAACTTCATTGAGCACATTCAACACATCCGCCAATAGGTTCATGACATCTTGGATAGAGCCAATGCTAAGTACAAGCAACGACATGATCAACATCGGGTGCCACACAACTTCCAAGTGGGCGACAAAGTGTG
>ML777158.1:38498-90327 GCA_009831015.1 Picea engelmannii
ACACCAACAGAGTTAAATCTAGACTGCATGGAACAAGCCAGAACTGATCAGATCATGGATACATAGATCAAGCACACCCAAAAACAAAGGATACCGCTATATCGAGTTGTCAAAGCAGGCCAACTCCTTCACCAAGGCAAATGACTCACCAGGGACCAAGTTCAGCAGAAGTTTCCTCATCTCATGGAGGAACTCAACGCAATGGGGACCATTGCTTCCTAAGGGGGGAGGAATGATCCAAGTGGATATTGGTGGCCACCCACCTATTCCACTTGGACCCCCACCATTTCTTCTTTCAGTTTTTTAGTTTTCGCACAGTTTACTATTTTTAGCAGTTTTTTCGGGTCCTGAACTTTCGGGGCCATTTTGAGGCCCTAAACGATGTTTATTTGGGTATGTTTCTGTCGCAAAATAACATCTAATGATGCTATTTTTTCTCAAGCATTGTAGGCCTTGGATAGATCTTTCTAACGAGCTATCATACGCCTAAAACGAAGATCGTATGCAAAATTTATGACCCCGAGAAGTTGATGCACCAACTTACCCAAACGGGGCCCACATGACTTTTGGCACTTCATCTCCCAGGGTTAGTTTTTGGGATGTCTAGGACTTTTGGCATTCCCGTTTATTGTAAAAGGGCCTTCAAAGCCTCATTGTAATCATGTTCTCACGGATGCGAGTACCAGCCACATCTCTTCTCAGAGATAAGCTACCAACGCCCTAGCTAGTTTATTTCCATTCTGTCTGTAAGCATATTTTAGTCATTTGTTATTAATGAAATGAAGTCTTATTTCCACTACATCTATGTGTTTATGCGTATTTATGTATTTCATTGTGTTCCTACATAAATCCGGATCACCCTAACTACCGGCCCTTTTGGAAACACTTGCGAAGAAGATGAATTATCACCTGAGGTAGAGGCAGGGGTGGTTGTAGGAATCCGGTGTATGCAACCTTAGCTAGGACACAGATCTTTGATTGTAACACCTTAACATAGCACTTAGTAGTTACAGTTCGTTAATATTCATCATTAGTTTAGAGTGCAACTAAACCCTAACAACAGATTAGCGTAGTATTTATACAGATCCAATAGATTCAAGTACTAAGCATACAAACATAGATCACGTCTATCATTTATTCACATTATTCAACACTAAGATACCATATTATATCCTTCTAAGCATACATCAGAGCAGTAAGCATTCAATCACATAGACAAGAGAACAACCATAAAGCACATAGCAACAAAAATGAAGGATATACATGGTTCACCCCCACCCTGGGGCTACGTCCACCAACTCTTCTTCTTTATTATCTTCTGTCAATCTTCTACATTCACAGAGCCATGATATCTTACTCCACAGAGGACAGGAGATCTGTGCACCTCGCTAGATCCTCCTTCCCTGAAGTATAGCACAAAGCCTCCCACATTCTCTTACAATCACTTGCACTTAGCTCTGCAAGTCTCACATAGTATGCACAAAGCAATTACAATTACCACTTGCACTTAGCATCACATAATTTTCCCTCCTTCGATCACATAGATCGAACTCTAGCACTTAGCATATTGTTATCTTCTTACATCACCTAGATTTCTATTTATACATTAAAAAATGGACCTAAACATTGGCAAACCCATGGGACGACATCCCCATTCCCGTTACATAAGCCCAAAACCAAAAAATTCCTAAAAAGGGGTTGAGATCCTACAATCTCTTCTTCGACTTGAGCTCTATCTTCGACAGCCTTTCGAAGTCCCAAAAGTAGGTCAAACATGACCAAGGATCCTCAAAAATTGGTCAAGGGTCAACAATCAGTGAGTTTGTTTGATCATGTAGTCAATATGGTCACCTACTTAGTTGAACTATTTGACAACGTGGTTTCTTTGATCCCATCTTCGGTCAATCCCACTCTCCCATTAGAGAGTGTCACCCAATCGATTGATCTGTTTCCACCCGTCGACCCCATTCTCCCCTTGGAGAATGTGTCCCAAGTGGTCGATCTGATCCCATCATCGATCGATCCTACTCTCTCTCTAGAGAGTAAACCCAATATTTCCCACGTTTTTCTCGTTGATGCAGAATCTACCATGCTAGGGTGAATTCCTCCTTCTCCCATGGAACCCCCTCCAAGTAATGAGGCCATACTTTTTTATTGGGGTGCACTAATTGGACCTCGTCTTCCTTCTCACATTCCTTTCAAGATTACAATACAATTTTGTGGTCAGGATGTTCCTCAGACGTTGATAGACGAAGGTGCATCCATTAGTATTTTGTCCTCTATTGCTTTGAAATATTTGGATTATCCTCAACTTGTGTCGGTCAGGCAGAATCTGTTAGCTTTTAACGGAAGAACCAATCAACCTTTATTGATATTTCCTTAGTTTCCTATAACTTTGGGAGGGAAAATTGTCTTTATTGATGTTATGGTAGTCAAGGACCCCTTGGATTTTGATTTACTCCTTGGGCGAGATTATGTCTATGCCATGAAAGCTATTGTGTCCACTCTTTTTCGTGTGATAAATTTCCCTCGCGATGGAAGAATTGGCTATTGATCATCTTTCATTTGTTGTTCCTGACTTGATTACCAACCCAATGACCTCTCTAAACAGTTCTTATATGCAGTCGGTATCATCCCTACCACAAGTCAATTATGTGGCGTTGTCTCCCATGCCTTCAATTGCCGATAAAAATGAGCCTCTCATTGTAAGCTCAGTCTCTTATGACTTAGATTTAGTAGTTGACATGGTGATATCTTCGGTAGGTTTATTGGAGCTTGACCTCCTTACCCCTATCACATCCCTCGACATGTGTTCCTTCCAGAGTGTGTTTCTTCCATCAAGTGAATATCTCTTGGAGGCCATGACCAAGTTTTGTCCCTTGACATGGTGTCCTTCCAGAGAACTATCCTCTTGGAAGTCATGATCAAGAAGAGAATCTTTGAGCATGGTTTTCTGATTTCAAGCTCATTAAAAAATGAAACCATCTTTGAGCATGGTTTTCTGATTTCAAGATCATTAAAAAATGAAACCAAGTACGAGGATAGGTTTTTTCATATCTATAGAAACCTCGTTAAAAAGTGAAATAGAGGTTACGAGCATAGTTCTTTTTCTGTGTCAAGATCGCTAAAAAATGAAATAGAGGTCTGGGGATTGAACCTGGATTCATGAGCATAGTTCTTATTTCTATGTCAAGCTCGTTAAAAAATGAAATAGATTTTTCCCCCTCTTCGATTGATTCAAGTACTTCGTTACATATAGTATTTGAAGCTCCATTTCATCCTCTTGTGACATTCGACGAACCAAATCTTGGGGGGAAATTCTTTCAGCCTATAGACTTCATGTTGAAGTTAAGTTGCTAGCTTCTTAAGTTGGGGGCTAAGTACAAACTATCCCTGGCTAATGCGTTGGGAAGTCACAAGCATAGTTTTCTCTAGTTCAAGCTTGTGTAAAAATGAAACCACCTACCCCAAGCATAGTTTCCTCTGTTTCAAGCTTGTGTAAAAATGAAACCAGGTCCAAGAATAGTTTTGGCTAGTTTTAAGCTTGTGTAACAATAAAATCTATCCCAAGCATAGTTTTTTTTTTTTTTTAAGCTTGCGTAAAAATGAAAACAATCTAGAGATTAGTATTTGTTCTTTCTCATTCTTGTAAATCAATGAGAATGTAATCGAGTATACTTTTATCACTTTTTTGGACTCGTCAAGGTTATACGAAAAAGGAACCCCCTAGAGTTCCCTTTAATCTCTTTTCAGACTATCTAAACATAAAAATATTGTCGAGCGATCTTGTTATTTTCACGCTCGTTAAAGTATTTGAAGAAAACATATGATGAGCAGTAGGTTATCTATATTTTAGTCTCATGAGACTAACTTACGAAAAAGGACCTGATGGATTTCTCTTTAAGTATTTTTTAGACTCTTTAAATATGAAAAACCATTGAGTTTACTTTAAAACAAACATCGAAAGGCCCATATGGGACCCAACCACTCCTTCCTAGGGTTCGTTAAATATACTCTGAAGGACTCATCCGAAGGATGAGATTACAGTTCAAGCATATGTTATCCTCCTCAAGCTTGTGTAAAAATAAAGATGTACTCACCAGAAATGGTGGGGGGGGAAATTGGAAAAGAAATGTATTTAAACCTGTATTCTATGGAAAAGTGGATTTTGAACATGACACCCTTTCACTTGCTTTGTGTATAGGTTGGAAAACCCTCTCGTCTCTTGGTAATACTTCTTTATAAGATTACAAATTGGTCTATGATCCCTGTTGTTGATTCAATGTTTTCAAGACAGTTGTCGTGTCGTCAATATGTTCAAAGAGAAGTTCAACCCAGAAAGCCTTCTATTGCGTCAGCCATTTCTGTAGTTCTTAAATCCTTCTATTGTGTCGTCCATCCCTGATTCAGTCTTGAATCACTTGTTACTATTATCTACAAATCTTGTTACGTGTTTCATGTCATTGATGGGAGATACATTAAGGCCCTCGTATGACGAGTCTTTTCCTGTCGACTTCAACTCATTATCCAGGAATTAGACTTAGAAAAAAATTGGTACATTGGACCTTAATGCCTCAATGGAAGGTTTCATTGCTTTCGACAGTGGGTTTTTCATTATTGACCCCTAATCGGGAAATTTCATCGAGTGTTCAAATTCAGCTCACAAATTCACACCCATTGGATTGTACTAGTGTACCTTGGGAGTTATTTACATTAATGGTTATTTCCCTCTCACTTGTTAATGGTATTCATTAATGACCAGTAATCAAGTGGTTTCTACCATGTTCGACTTCAACACATGTATTCGCATGGTTAGATTTGTACTATAGAGTGGTGGAGATGAAGGCCTTGAATCGTTTTTGACAGATTCAAGTTGCATTGGAGTATATTCAGATTGTACTGTTGCATAGATCCATAGTGTATGTCTCGTGGATATGTTCAAATTTGATTATTTAACACATAGATCCACAGTGTATTTTTGGTGGCTATGTTCATATTTAAGTCATAATGGCATGGATCCATAGTGTATGTTTGGTGGCCATGACCTATCTTACTTGACATGGATATTTTCATGTCATCATTTATGCTTTGAGTCATTTTGTATTCTGAGTATGGGAATGCCTACATCAGTGATGATATATTATTGTACTTTATTTCCTTGTTTGTTGGCAGGTTTCCGACCAACATGTTCCTTGTTCCCTACACACACTCGAAAACGTATTTCAGTTATCACTCTGTTCTAACTTCATAATTTGGGGGGCTCACTGTTACACATTGTTTTTGTCACCACTATGACCGTTAATGATGTAAACTTATCCTTCCTCTTTAGAAGGATCAATGGCTTGAATCCATGAAGAAGAATGAAGATACATTTTCCCAAAAAGATGGAATTATACTTTTCCTTTGTCAAAAACCTTATGAAAAGTGATTGTCACACCTTACTTAGTGTTAATGGTGTGACGATCTAGGATCATCGTGGGTTTCACCACATTGGCTTGCTACATTGTCATAGTTTTCTCAGTGTTAAGGGTGTGATGATTTTCGTACGAAGGAAAAAGGGGAATTTCTCAAACGTTATAGAATAGAAGCTTTGAGGGTGATGTGACCTTTGATCGGTTTGGATATGATTCACATCCCTGATCTCTTGGGATAATCCTAACCTCCTCACCCTATCCTTTTCATCTTATAAAAGGAGAAGTGTTCTCATGGGGAAAGTTGGATTGAGTTGGCTAGCTTTTGGTGTGAGCTTGAGTAATATTTGTAGCTTTGGGCTTTGCTTTGTCAAGATAGATTGTTGATCTCAGAATCCATGGAGTAGAAGTGTGTGGGAAGCAAGGAACTATTGGAAGGGACCTTACAACATCAAGGCATCGGTTTTATTATCCTTTTCATATTTAAAATACAACAATATATTTCTTTCCCATAAAATTGTTTTTATTTTATTGTAAGACTCCTTGATCACATACATAGGTTTTGTCGAGTATACGTTGTTGCTTTCACTTCGTTGTCTTGTGTACTTTTACAGGTTCAACATCCCATAAGCCTTGTAATGGAGTGAGGATGACATTAGCGAGGACAAAAGACATTTAAAAGGTATGTCATTTATCTCTTGTTGGTTAGTATGCTTGATAATTAAAACTTAGAGGAGGTTTTATATTCTATCTTGTTTTGTTCTAGTTTCAGGGTGAAACTAGGGAGATTTGTTTGTGTCCACACTTACCGATTAATCCGATAACAATCCTTCATCTATAATATATCAAAGAATTCCCCCTATCTGGAAGGGTGTAGAAGAAGGAAGGTGAGGCTCTACGAGATCATTCCAATCAAAGGAAACCATCCTAGGACTTGGAGGGAGCATACTCAGAGAGAGTGGAATGATCCCTTGTTCATAAGGTACATAACTAGAAACATTAAGGACATGGTTGAAATATGCATCACTCTCCAAAATAAGAGTGGTATTGATCAAGGATTGCATTGACAATGTCACTTCCTTATACTTGTCACTCTCCAAGAGAAGAGTGGGATCAATCGAAGATTGCATCAGAACGACCACTTTTTCAACCATTGGTTGAATAGGATGCAAGACAACATTGTCAAGAGATGCATCAATCCCTAAGACAGGAATGGTGTCGACCGAATATTGCATCGACATCACCATTGGTTGAACGAGATGCGAGACAACATGGTCAAGAGATGCATCACCCCCCAAAAGAAGAGTGGTGTCGGACGAATATTGCATTGGCATGATCGTTGTATCAACCAAAGAAGGATCATAAGGTTGGGAAACCAAAGACGGCTTATAAATCGAATGGATCCCAAACAAGGACTGCACTTCTTGTACCATGGTAGTAGCAGGGCACAAGTGAGTTAGATGATCTCCTTTGCAAATCCTACAAAGGAACTTGGGATTACATCCTATACGTCCAGGCTTCTCAATCATATGAATGCCCCCAGTATGACTTGCATTGGTTGGCGACATGCTCCCAGCATGATTTGCAGAGGCTAGTAGAAGATCCCCAACATGACTTGCAGAGATTGGTGATGAATGCCCAACATAACTAGAAGAGGTTGGTGATGAATGTGTAGTATGACTAGCAGTGACTAGAGTTGTGATTATAGCATAACATGTAGCGGCTAGTTGCTAGTCTTCAACATGACTTGCAAAGGTTTTTGAACTATCTCCAACATGATTAGCAGAGGTTGGTGATATAATTCCAGTATGACTTGCAATGACTATACTTGTTCTTCTAGCATGAATTGCAAAAACTGGTTGTGGCATCTGAGACCAAGGTCTGTGGAAAGACTAATTTTGAAAGATTGGGATCTAGGAAGGGTTCTAGTATACACCATGGCCTTGTCTGGCATGATGGTATCCTCCTCCAAACTGATTCATAAATGGTTGTAAGGGAATCATCACCGATGAAGCTAGATGTGAATATAAAGCGACATGGAAAGGGTTACTCAGGTGAGGATATATGTTTCCCCCAGATGAAGGAACTCCATAAAGGGGGTTTTCCATACTATAAAATTCACTTCCTCTAGATGAAACACTAGAGGACAAAAGGATTTCCTCCATGAGAAAAGAGTTCATAGGAGCTAAGATAGCAGAAGAATAATAGATGGATAGGATGTAATAAGTAGAAGGACTGCCCATTTGAGCATTCGATCCTGGAAAAGCGAAGCTAGGATTGGGTCCATAGGAAGGAGGATTCCAACCTCCTACTATAAGAGTTGGTTGAGGGATATCACTCCCACCAAACTAAATAGGATAATAAGGAGGCATCATGCCCCTAGACCCAAAACTAGGATTCATATAAGACGACGAGACAGAGGATGGAAAGTGCAGAGACATGTATGGCATACAAAAAGAAAAAGGATTAGAGGCCCAAGGTATTGGATGAGTATCATGATTCGACGCACCACTCAGAAATACAAAAGGATTCGTCCCCATGGAATGATAAAAAACCATGGGCTGGGTAGCGCTAATTGAGGGAGTCATGGATGCTCCACTAACCATAGAAATGAAAACTCATGATGCAAAACAAAATCCTAAGGCCAACTAATAATCAGAGAGAACACCAAATTAAAGAAAAAAGGAGAATGCACACAAATAGGATATAGTGGCTAAAAAGGGGCCTCCCTCACTAGAGTAGGTATGTCTCACCCAAGAGGGTCTTGAGACTCCCTTCAAAATATTGGAGGTATTAGAATCAATTATAAGTTCCCTCATAGGCTTAACAATGCAGTCAGTCAAATCACCCCAAAGAGGTAATCCTTCATAAAGGCTTTGTGTTTTCTGACCCTATCTGACTCAGGGTACCTGTAGAATAACCCTGCAAGTAACCTATGTGGCTACCTATGTAAAGCAACTAGAGCCACCACGATATAACCAATGCAGAGATGAACAATTGTAAGTCAGGTCCACCATATGGGCGGGGTAACAAAGCCCAAAATATTAAAAGCATCGCCTTTCATGGATGTAAAGGTACTAGAAAGTCCCCCAAATACGAATAGATCCCCAGAAATATATTTGACACTAAGAAGGTATTAGAGGGATATCTCTGCAACCAACTTCGTGTGACCTCATGCTTAACTCTGGTGTTATTGGAGCGTCCTGACATCACTAATTACACAACGGATTTCACCACTCCTTGGTCAGACACATATGTTTAGTTTAATTGCCTTGGATATGTTTACTCAAAAAATCCTATTCCAAGGCCCTATATCCTATGCTTGTTTGTGTACCCTGAAAAATAAAATCATTTCTAATCAATTCTAGTTAATCAACATTACTTTTAATGGATTTTGTTTACTCAATATGTATGGTCATGAAACTAATGATATTATGACTCAACATATCAAAGAAATGAATATAAAAATAGTGTTAAGTCCTAATCTTAAATTCTCAAGAGATGGTATGCTTCACATGCAACTTTCAATGCAACTTCTACAATTTCAATAAAATGCAATCTTTCCAAATGTGCCAAGATCAATACGAGACAATCAAAAGAGAAAATTTTGTAATGCAAAATGAGCAATTTTTTTTTTATTTTCGATATAAAGAAAAGAAAATGCAAGGACTGAATAGTAGCTTCACACACAAACCCTACTGCAAGAAAAAAGAGACAAGCCAAGTAGGATACCAAGATGCAAACACTCAGACCAAGATGCAAGGGAAAAATGAAAAATATAATAAGAAAGAATACCACCCAAAAATTCAACAATAAGAAGGTTTCCTATTACTCTGTAAGAACTCAACAGTTAGGACAGAGACCCCAGAAGACTCAACAACCAACCAAACTCACCCAACAAACACCAAACTCAACCAGTAAGCCAAAAAGTTATTGTACACGATTGTTTGAGCAAAAATTGTGTATGTACGTGCATTATAGAAGGATATCTCGCGTATGTATGCCTTTGTCAAGGGAAAACCCATGTATATGTAGTAAAACACTTCCAGGGCAAGGAGTAGGCCAAGAAAATCAGATGAAAAGTAAAAATAGGCTATCAAGAAATCAGACGACAAGGAAACTGAGGCTAACAAAGAACAATTCAAAGAGAAAAACACTCCAAAACCAAAAATAGAAGATCAATCCCCAGTACGGTCACTAATTTTGTTACGAGAAAAATCTCTCTATCGCATGGGGTAAGACCACAACAGACAAAATGACTGCAGAAATCAACTCTAATCCCAAGTATTCTATATAAATGAAATGCTAACAAGACAAGATCAATATTCTACCTCGTCTAGACGTTCGATGAAGACCAACGTTGAGCACACAAATTAAAGTTGTATACATGCAACTTGTCCTCAACAACCAAGATATGCAAGCATATGGTGAGAATATATAATGTTAGCATATAAAATAGCTTAATCCATTAACATTCATGACAAATATTACCCTGGAATAATAACTCAAATATTTGCAAGATATCAATTGGACGAGAAAATAGTATTTCTTTTAAAATAATCAACAGAAGTAGATAGGTGACAAACTTCTATGTTGGCACATCTTAGAACCAAGAAACTAAGTCCCTTATAGTTGGGGGTCCACCACTTCAATCCTGCACCAAAGGAAATCTCATATAAAGGAGACAACGAGGTTCTCCATCAAAGAAGAAGAGCTTGGGGGCTTAACAATGAGTTCATACTTTAAAGGATAAAAGGATTCAGACTCAATGTGAAGTGAAAATTTCTCTAGAGTATCTTTTCTCTCAAAAGTTGAATTATCTCCTCCTCCATAGCTTGGATATGGCTCAATTTATAGCCTTCAAGTGGAACTGAAGGGATGATTCAGAATGTTTCCAGTATATGGAAGGTCAAGGATCATGGATCGCATGACGTGACATGGAAACCTGACACAATTTTTAATTTTGAGCAACAAACCCGATGTACGTGAGTCGTAGTGGTGTGACTTGCGTATACACATGTTGTATAACTGGTAGGGCACACATATGTGGAAAAAAATGATTTTTTTCTCTGGAAGGTACAACAAGGGACTTGTCTACATAGGGAAATGGAAACGCCATCCAAGAAAGTTGCATGGGATGAGGAAAAAATAGCTATAACAACTTGAGCTCTACTCTATTGGAGGTTTCCCCCTCGAAGAGGCAAGTGAAATTTTCTCTGAAGATAATAAAGATATAACATTTTGGATGAACTATGTCATTGTGCTTACTGTTCCATTATTTTTGCTAAAAATTGTATTTATTCTCTTCACATTTCCTTTTGATACCTTACAAGTGGTATCATAGTACTTTCCTATGCTAATTTTTAGAAACAAAGTTTTTCAGGATAGACTTGTGCGTCAACGTATTTAAAGCATAGTGATCTATCATTCGATAGGTAAAACTGTGGTTAGGGAAAAATACACGTAGGAAACATAGAAGGTTTCATGTGTTTACGTGAAACACATTCTTTCACATGGTTGGAAACCTATATAACCTTTGTGATCCGTATTTTATGAGCAGAACGAAATGAATACAGATTATTAACAGATGATTAACACAAAATAACAGAGATACAGTAAAACTAGTTTCTATTCAATAACGAAATAAGATGAAACTGTAAAATGCAGTGAAAACAAGCTTGCTGGAATGGTGGCGGCTTATCTCTGAGAAGAGATGTGACAGCAGCGTGCATTCGCTAGAAGAAGGTTACAATGAGGCTCTGAAGGAATTTTTAAAATAAGCAAGAATGCCCAAAACCCTAGACATCCAAAAACCTAACCCTAGGAGATGAAGCACCAAAAGTCATGTGGGCCTCGTTTGGGTAAGTTAGTACATCAACTTCCCGGGGTCGTAACTTTTGCATACGGTCTTCGTTTTAGGCGTGTGATGGCCCATTGGAAAGGTATCATCGAGGATTTTTATTTTGGGTGCTCAATCATGCCTTCATATATCATTGAGGAGATCGATCCTGAAAAACCTTCATTTAGGCCCTCAAAATGACCCCGGAAGTTAAAACTGCTAAAAATAGTAAATTGCCAAAATTGTCAGAAAATTGTTTTGATCTAGTTGGAAAAGGTGCGTGGCCACCGATATACATCTATATCAATCCTCCCTCCTTAGGAAGAAATTGTATCCATTTCATTGAGGTCTCCCATCAAATGAGGAAATTTCTGTTGAATTTGACCCCGAGTGAGCCACTTGCCTTGGTGCAGGAGTTGCCCTGCTTTGACGACTTGATAAAGTTGGATCCTTTATTGTCGAGTGACCTTGATATGTATGTCCACAATATGATCATTGGATTCCTGTTGTATGAAGTGAGAGTTGAGCTCTGTCGGTGTCATTTGTTCAACTACTTCTGAGGTGTCCAATAATTGTGGGAAATAAGGGCGAAGGAGATCCACGTTGAACACTGGGTGCACGCCAAGAAAACGAGGACTATTGAGCTCAAAATAATTAACCCCCATGGGCTTGGTGATAGTGTACAACCCATAATAGAGTGGGCGAATCTTTCGATGGGGTCATGTAAGGCATTCTTTCTACAAGTGCAACCAAACTTTGTCGCCCACCTGAAACTTATGTGGCACCCAATGTTGATCATGGCGTTGTTTGTACTTGTCATTGGACTTCTGTAGGATATCCTGAACTTGTTGGATAATATGATAGATCCACTCAATGAACCGGGTGGCTTTGTCAGCTTCAGTTGGAGCAGGAGATGATTCGGTCGAGGTGACTGCAAGGGAAAGTGCAACATCTATGGGACCCAATGGTTGGAATCCCAACCCCAATTGAAAGGGGCTATGGTCGGTTGAGCTATGCAGGGCTCGGTTGTAGCTATGTTGGACATAGGGAAGGATCTCATCCCATGTGTGAGGGTGCTTTAAATTATACATGAGAAGAATATGCACAATCATTCGATTTACAACCTCAGTTTGGCCATCTGTCTGGGGGTGGAAGGCCATGTATTTGGTGAGCTTGGTGTCCAGCAGTGACCAGAGGCTTGACTAGAATGTGCTGAGAAAACAACTATCCCGATCTGAGACAATGGTTTGTGGTATTCCAAAATGTACCCAGACTCGTTCAAAGAAGATCTTGGTAGTGGCCTCTGATGTGATGCTCTTCTTGCAGGCAACCAGAATCGTCATCTTAGAAAGTGATCAACAACCACAAAAACACATTCATTTCCCTGCTTGGTGGATGGGAGGCCCAACATGTAGTCCATTGATATGGATTTCCATGGCCTGTTAGGAGTAGGAAGAGGGGTGTACAGGCCATGTTTCTTAGTAGTCATTTTGGCAATAGCGCAGGCAGTGCAGGACCTGATATACTTGTTGACCTCTTGTCGAAGTTTCAGCCAGTAGAAATGTTTTTGTAGCATCACCACTATCTTTTTGATGCCGAAGTGTGATACCACCCGATTGTAGTGGGATTCCCAGATCATCTTTGCTTGCTCACTTGATGGAACACAGATATGGCCCAGACGACACAACAACCCATCCTGAAGATGGAAATTATCGACAACTGCGTTTGCACCCAACATTTGGTAGGTGGTGGCGAAGTCAGGGTCTTTCTCATAGAGTTTGGGACATCCAAATGTCTCATGGTTGCAAGAGACTAGCACCGTGGTGAGTGCCGCGACTGGTGGTCTACTGAGGAAATCAACGACGCGATTGGTGCTTCCTGTTTTATACTTGATGTTGAGGTGGAATTGTTGCAAGTATGTGGACCACTTTTGATGGCGATCATTCTGCAATTTTCCCTGTGTCTTCATAAACTACAGTGTCTTATGATCAGTGTGAATGACTGTCTCCTTCCCAAGAATGTAATGTATCCATTGGAAGCATGCTTTCGAGTACATTTCTTTGTCATAAGTAGGGTACTTACAAACAATATCTAATAGTGTCTCACTATGATAGGCCACGGGGTGGTTGTGCTGAGTGAGAATGGTTCCCACGACATAGTCTAAAGCATATGTCTCGATCTCAAAGGGATGTTGCAGGTATGGTAATGAAAGTACTAGGGCTTAGAAAAAGCGATGATTCAAATCATTGAACGCTTGTTGTTGGGACCGGCCCCACGCAATTTTTTCCTTACCACCACCCCTATTTATTTGGATGAGGGCCCATGCAATATGGGAGAATCCCAACACAAACCTGCAGTAGAAATTGGAAAGGCCCAAGAATCTTCGAAGCTTAGTGAGTGTTGTTGGGGCTGGCCAGTCATAGATGACTTGGATCTTGGTTGGATCCACATGTACACCATGCTGATCAATGATGTAGCCTAGGTAATGGACCCTGTCCATGCCGAAGGAGAATTTTTCCAAGTTGGCATATATCTTGTGTTGTCGCAGGGTGTGAAAAACCTGTTGAATATGTTGCAAGTGTTTGGCCCAAGTCTTGTTGTAAATTAGAATGTCATCCAGATACACCACTACAAAATTATTGGTGAATGGTCGCAGGATATCGTCCATCATCCTCATGAAAGTGGTTGGAGCATTTTTCAAACCAAAGGGCATGATCAACCATTCAAAAAGGCCTTCCTTTGACTTGAAGGTGGTCTTCCATACATCTGTTTGTTCTATCAGGACCTGGTGGTAGCCAAACTTCAGATCAATATTACTGAAGTATTTTTCCCCCGTGATTTGATCAAGGAGGTCATCAATTCGGAGAAAAGGGTACCAGTTTCTGAATATGATTTTATTAAGATCCCGGTAATCAATACAGAGTCACCAGGTTCCATATATATTTTGTACCAGCATGATTGGGCTTCTGTAAGGTTATGAGCTAGGGCGGATGTGCCCCTTGTGGATCAGTTCTTAGATCTGTCACTTGATCTCCTCATTCTCTAACAAACAGTGACGATAAACTATCCCATTGGGCAGCGGTGCGCCGGGGGTCAAATCGATGGGGTGCTTGACCTAGCAGTGTAGAGGTTCCCCTGTAGGTGAGGAGAATATATCTGAGTATTCTTCCATGACCTTATCTGCTTGCTTCTGCTGTGTGGAGAGGTCAGTCATAGAGACCCTGGATGTGGCTGTGATCTTTCGTTTATTCTGAGAGTGAATCACAAAGAAGACAAACTTCCCCGTCTGAGAGATGACCTTCCTACATTTCTTAGCAGAGATCAAGGAAATAACATTAGGTGGGACTACCTCGGGTATCCTATACAATTTCCTATTCAAAGTAATAATAAAACTATGAGGCCTAGACTCATATACAGCTTGAAATTTCCATAAATAAGGTTGGCCCAAAAGAACATCACAAACTTAGAGAGGAGAAACATCACACAACACCTCATCTTTGAATGGCTTGATGTCGTATGACAGTCAACACTGTTGGCTGACGCGGAGATCGCTTCGTTGGCGGAGCCATCCAATGGTGTAGGGTTGTGGGTGCGACATTGTTGGCAGGGCCAGCCGCTTGATGACCTTTGTTGATATGAGGTTCTTTTGGCTACCTCTATCAACAATGAAGTGCAACGAGGTGCCCTTTACCCACATCTCTGAATGGAATAGGTTCTCTCCTTCTTCTAGCCCATCTGGTTCACCAGGCTAGAGCTTGGTGGTAGCAACGGTGGCATTGGGTTCCATGTCAATGATCCATCTTCCCCTTTCTGGTTTTGGCTCAAATTTAGAATCCACATCTGATTCATAGGGTTTCACTTCGGCCACCATTGAATTCTTTGAGCGACAGTCAACAGTCTTATACCAAGGGCTCTTATGGAAGTCGCACCACTTCCCGGTATCTTTCTTTGTCTTTCCAGTGTCCTTCTTTTATTTCGGCTTAGAATGGTTGTCCTGATACTGTCCATATTTTCTCTATGATTTTTTCGATGGGTTGGGGCCTCCCTTTCCTAGATTTTGTTGTGAGGAGTTCCCAGGCCCAAATTGTCGCGTCTTTGGTTTGAGCTTCTGCTCGATTTTGACGGCATATCGATAGGTCGTGCCCAAGGATGAGATGTCCAAAAATTCCATTTCAGTATGTATGTATCTATGCATAGCACTGTGATACTTGAGCACCATATGTCGATCTGAATCTTTGATACCCAACTTGGTGCACAAGGTATGGAATATATTTCTTAAATCTTTCACTGTCTGGTCTCTTTCTGCAGGCAGTGTGGTCCATTTGTTATACAAGTCATCATAACTTCCAACAAGGTAGTATTGTTCCTTAATAGCATCCTTGAAGGATTACCAGGTCACCGTGATTGAAAATAATGAGGTTTCATCTATTTCCTTTTTCTCACAGAGAGTTTCCCACCAATCTTTGACATGGGGAACGACTTTGAGGAGCGCAAAAGTAATATTTTCTCTATTCGAAAAGCTATGGACAGAAAAATACCCTTCTAGTAGATTCAACCACTTGTATACAACATATGTGTCTATATGACCTTCAAATATAGGAATATCAAAGTTTATTTGTACCTTGAACGGGGTGGCACCTCCGTTTGAAGAAGATGTGTCGCATGTTGGTAGCCGCTGAAGGATTTGCGGGAAACTATCCATCATCTCGTTCCTATGTTGCATGAGGTTTTCCTCAATAAACAATTTGAAAGGATATCATGTCCCATCATATTTATTTTCTCCTGTCATGGGAGGTCGCTTGGGCATGCGAGATCTTCTGTCCTCAAGAGAAACAAGCTCGAGACCCAACTCTTTGTACTCCGACCTCGTTGAGGACATGCATTAAGACGACAAGGATCAGACCGATTTGATACCACTGATCCAGATTTTATGAGAAGAACGAAATGAATACAGATTATTAACAGGTGTTTAACACAAAATAACGAAGATATAGTAAAATTGGTTTCTATTCAATAATGAAATAAGATGAAACTCAAAATGCAGTGGAAACAAGCTTGTTGGAATGGTGGCGGCTTATCTTTGAGAAGAGATGTGACGACAGTGCACATTTACCAAAAGAAGGTTACAATGAGGATTTGAAGGAATTTTTACAATAAGCAAGAATGCAAAAAAACATAGACATCCAAAAACCTAACCCTAGGATATGAAGCGCCAAAATTCATGTGGGCCCCGTTTGGGTAAGTTAGTACATCAACTTCCCGAGGTCGTAACTTTTGCATACAATGTCCGTTTTAGGTGTGTTATAGCCCGTTGGAAAGGTATCATCGAGGAGATTAATTTTGGGGGCTCAATCATTCCTTATCCTATAATTGAGGAGCTCTATCCCTAAAAACCTTCATTTAGGCCCTCAAAATGGCCCCGAAAGTTAAAACTACTAAAAATAGTAAATTGCCAAAATTGTCAAAAAATTGTTTTGTGCTAGTTGGAAAAGGTGGGTGGCCACTGATATCCATATGGATCACCTTTCTGGTAACCCTTTGAGTAGTACTGCATTATTTATCACCTATACACGACCATTCACTCCCACGTACCCTAGGGTATATAGGGAGTCCCATAGGTCTCCTGGAACTAGTTGTAGCTCAGCCAATCAACCCCTTGACTAATATAGTGGCACCAAAAATAACACTCAGGAAGATTACTCTCATGTACCAGGTTAATTGGGTAGTACATCTAAGTGCACGATTGAGCCTCCTTAATTAGATCCCTAAGATATTGGACCGACTAATACTGTTGACCCTGACGGTATATCATAGAGATATAGCACACGAGGAAATCCCCTGTTTGTAGGAACCCTCAAAACCCTAATTGTTGTTGCTGGAACAAAATAGAACAAAAATAGAGTGGAAATTTTTCACATCTAGTGTGTGCAACCTTACTTTCTATATGCAGGTTGTGAAATTCCTACACAATTTTAACTATTAAGAATTTGGGCATTCTATCACTGCAATATTATTAAGACGGGAATATAACTCCGCGAGAGTTTAAATAAATAATAATAAAAAATAAAAATATAGTGGTCCCTTTGGAAACATTATTTGGGACCTATATTATTAAGGTATTTTTCCCCCGTGATCTTGGGTCAGGATCACAGTAGATCAAGACTGAATAGAGAAGATAGATATCTTCCCCCTAGGATAGGAACACAACAATGAAAGAATAACTACTTTATTAGGATAAGTTAGGTAAGGAAGAGGGAGAAAGAAATCACCTTAGATCTCTCGTTTGATGTCCATCCTACTTCTTGTCTTGACAAGCTCTAGATCCTTTGCTAGACACAACACCAGAGCTTCTATGAAGTAAGTTACATGATCAAAGAGTGTACTTTCCATATATCATATTCAAAGTAAACTTAACAAGAAAATACATATAATGAACATATGATAAGAGGGAAAAAAACTCTTATGTTAACACCAAATCAGAAAGGTAAGTTACAACCAAGTCTTGCCTTTGGCACTGCCTCGAAACCAATTGTATGGGTTCCTTTGAGAATATCTCAAGCATCAACTCATCCACTATTATATTCCTTGAATGGCTCAAGTAGGGATAATGATACACCCTATAGCCATATATATAGGAAAAATATGTTGGACAAGGAGTTTCTAGATAAGAGAAGGTTTTGCTGAAAGAATCATAGGAGATGGAGTCTTTCTAAAAAGTGGCAGCATAATCTTGCACCAAGGGACTTCCCTTGTCTTAGCCCTCAATGGTTCTTTTATATCTTCCCCAAGAGTTTCAAGGATTTGGATTCCATTATGTATAGGTAGGGGACTTTTGGAAACGATCCCAACCAAAAACCTCGTCCGAAAACACACAATTATTTTTTTTTCATTTTTTGAGGGCATCTATGGGTTGCAAACTAGGAATTCATGGATATCCACGCTTTATATAAAACGATCCCATGAATATGTGAAAAAATACATGTTTTAGATAATTTTCATGAGGGAAGTTTGGGAAAATGTTTAGCAATCCATGGAAAGGGTTAGGCCATGGCACAAATGCATAGATGTGGCATTTTGTGTTATAACAGATGCCCCCTAATGTGTGAGGTTAGAAGGGAAAAATGATGGCCGAAATACATTATGAACTCTAAGGGGAAAGGATGCATCAAAGTATCCACAGAGGTTCCTGAACAACTGACCCAAAAAGCAATAATCGTCAGCAGAGATCAAGAAATATTTTTGTTTCCCAAGTTAGGTATACCCATGCTCGGGAGTGATAAAGCATGGTCGCCAAATCAAATACACTACGGATCCATGGTACATATTAAAGTATGACTAATGTCCATGTCCATGTCCATGAACAATACATAGTGGATCCATGTGATAAATATGAAGTAGCAAGCATGCCCATGAGAAATACACAGTGGATCCATTTCAAAGTATATCATAACCATGAATAAATACATGGTGGAGCTATGTCTCAAGATCAAGAACAAAGGATATATAGAACCAAGAAAATGAACAAAATGATCCTCTACAAGTACCAATGTCTGGAAGGTGGAACCATATGAGTCAGTAAGGAACACAAAAGAGGTGGTACTCGTACTTCACCCGAAGTCTTCACAACAATTAGTCGTGATACAAGTCTACACTATGTGAATAGATGAGTCAAAGTCGAAAATAGTGAGACATTGTTTGATTATCAGTCATTGATGTATATTGTTAACAAATGCGAGATAACCCACCAATAATGATGATGGGATTCAAGTTGCCATGGTATTATCTAACAAGTGTGAATGAATGAGATGGTGTCGAACACCTGGTAGAAACTATCGAGCAGGGGACATTGAGGTATTCCCATTGTCAATAGAAAGGTAACTTGCCACTGATGAATGAAAACCCCAAGGTACCAAACATATCTATAGATCCCTCTCCCATAGAAATATGTGTTGAATTCGATGGGAGGGAACCCATTGGAAGTAAGGCATTAAGGCATCCTCTATCATCTAGCACGAGGGGTGGAGGAAAGCCAAAAATTTTGAAAATATCAGATGAAGAGACTGATACTTATGATGATGAGACTCAAATTGGGAAGGTCGACTTCCAAGGTCAAAGGATGAATGAAGAATGACTGACACAGGTTGATAATTTTCCCTTGAACATAAGCACAACACATTATGTGACTTGGGAAGCATGACTATAAATTGGGATACATTTGTGACACAGGAGGCATCAACAAATGCTCCATATAGTTGGAAGAATAACCAACTAGGGGAGAAAAACTTGGAAATGAGAAAAAGTATCCTAAATCCATACTAAACCCAAAACTATAAGACACTGACTCAATATTGTGATTTGTTCAAGGGAGACAAGACTGCTACCAACAAAAGAGATTAGATATTTTCCCATTCTTTTTTGGTTTTTTATTTTTTTGTCTTTTTCATGTTATAGAAGCCTGAAAAAGAATAAAATAATGTTTATTATACATTGAAGGGAACAAGTTTCACGGGCAATAAAACTAGTTCCATAGTGAAAGGAACATACCTATGCTCAATGCAAGGAAGCATGTGTAGGATAAGGACAGTCGGGGGATGTTCCCTCCAAGGATAAGGTATGAAGTTACAAAGGAATAAATTACAAGGCTAGGAACTTATATGAATTCATAGGAAATTGGTTCAACCAGAGCATGTTGAAGCTGGACTTAGGCCTAAAATCACGAGAAATCAATATGAAGATGTGGATATGACTCAACTTTTGGGAGTAAACCTCCCATAATGGTATTTTTTGTAATTTTAGTCTCCAGGGCCCAAAAAAAAAAAAAATCATACCAAGGAGAACTCTTCTAGTCGCAGTAGTGCCAGAGAATTCCTTTTTCGTACATAGTCCAATCAGTCCAAAAAATGGTTAAACTTATACCGAAAGGATGCCTCTTTAAAACCTTTGTAACGAGTGTGACAAAGACAAGATCACTCGACTATCTTTTCATTTTGAAGGAGTCCAAAAAGAGATTAACTATGGACTCCCTTGTCCTTTTTCATAAATTTAGTCCTCTGATCCCGAAAAATTATAAAACACAACTTAGGAGAACTCTTCTATCCCATAGACTAGAGTATTCCTTTTTCATAAGTAGTCTTGTCCAGTCTGAAAAAGGGGTAAACTTGTGTTGGACAGACGTTCCTTCAGATCCATTTAATGAGTGTATAAGGAACAACATCACTCGACAATATTTTCAATTTTAAGGAGTCTGAAAAGAGATGAACTATGGACTCCATAATGTTGTTAAGGGACAACATGTAAGATAGGGGTTCTGTGGGAAATGGATAGAACGAGAAAGAGTAAGAAGTATGAAGTTCAAACGCAAACTCATGGTGGGACTAAATAAGACCCCAAAGCCTAGAAACAAACTTGAAACATGAGCACCAGAATGAAAAATGATTCTATACTATAGCTCCCATGGAAGGTAGGATCTACCATCAACCAAAGGATGTTTTATGCATAGAGAAAGGCTTCATCGTTGGTTGGTGGGGTTGACCCTAGGTTTAGATGGAAATGGTAACTGAGAATGCAATAGTTTGAGTGAAATGCATCCTAATATGAATGTTTGTTATACATACATTACCTTCCCAGAGTCTTCTAAAAGACTCAGCCAATCGATGATAAAGGTACCGGAGAAAAAGTCCTAAGGCCTGCAAAAATGACAATAGTGCTACAAAATTTGATCATTAGTTGAAAATTTGGAGAAAATAAAGAAACTTTAGGAAGTGGGTTTTCAATTTTTTAATAAAATTTGGTATATTTACCCATTTACCATTCCATTTTTACCATTTCACCCAAACAACCACCAAAGTGACCAAAAACCTTGGAGAGAAAATCGAGAAACCATGGAGCTTGGAGAAACTCCGCTACTTGCCACCTTCAAAAAGTAAGTATTCTCACCTTATATTGCATTTCAATAATTCATTCTATCAGTTTTTTCCAAAATTCACGCCTAAAGTTACTTTAATAAAAATGAACCTACACATCTATGGGATTCCTTAAGGAAACCCACAGATGTCTATAGCTAGTGGAAACACCAATTGTGGATATCCTCAAATGTTCTAAAGAAAGGGTGTCGATGCGCAGAAAATAAATTGAAAAATGAAAAACTAACTCAAAACTTTTTGGAAAGTGATAGGATATCCATTCTCTGGAGAGAACGTGAACACAAAGAGATGGATCGTGTAGTGATCGATAAAGATGAAGCAAAACAAGCTCTGCATGCTTGTGTAATGTATAATTTTTTTCAAGTTGGTGGCATGAGAGCACAAAGGATATTACTAAATATCCTAATTGACCACTATAACCCATATGTGGTGGCACTCATGCTCGCTAGACAGTATTTGACCATTACAGTCAAAGACATTTACTTCATTATCGGTTTGTCGAGGAGAGGGGAAGTACCAAAATTCCAATCTCAAGGAGGAGGTCAGAGTATCAATGAATTCATAAATGAGTATTATGTTTCTGGCACCGAGAAGAGTGGCTCGCAAGTGCCAATAAAATAGATAACCAACCTGAGTCTCTGAGTCATATTATACACTCTAGTTTGGATCGTGTGATATAACTCTTTACATTTGGAATCCTGGGAACAAATTCATTATGGGGTTGAAGGCTTATTCCCTACTATGTATGAATGGAGTAGTACTATTCTTAACAACATGAAAGAAAATTTGACAAAATGCAAGCTTAGGCGGGTGAAGAAATTTTTCTTCGGTAGTGTTGTATGTACATTCTTCTTCTAGTGGGTGCTCATGATGAGCCCGCAAACAAAGATATGAGGACACTTAAGACCATGGCCATCCATGGTTCGATGGACCAATCTCATAGCTCACTTAGGAGGTGGAAAAATGTCAAACCCCTTTGATGACAACTTCTTTGGTTGGTGGGAGCGACAAACTCCCTTCATTGAGGATTGCCCATATGTGGACATCAACTTCACCAACGATCCATATGTCATCATCCATACCAAAGATGATTTATTGGACATAGGTAACCTTTCATTTTGTGTTATTTAATTTTTTATTTTTGAAAATATATGACTGTTTATATATTTTTGTGATATCTGACGTACTAACAAGTATCTTAATTTTATGCAAACCGAGTACCCATGAGACTGACTAATGTCCTGCGACATAGATGATGAGGCAGAGAGGAAGCAGGACCGAGCAATGACATAGTGAGGACTTTTCATAGTGTGGGCCTAAATTTTGAGGCCCTCATGTGCAATGTGATTATGATTATGGGAGTACCCAGGCCATGGATCCGATTGTTCCAGCATTTGGAAAATGTTATAGTTTGTTATGATATGGTACAATGGCCTCAGGCCTAGACATATTATGTGCGCATAGCAAAATTTTGTACTTGTATAATATTATATGACCTTTGGAGGATAGGAGGCCCCAAAATTTGTACTCAATGGATCTCATTTTGATATATATATATATTATTTTTTGTGTGTTATATACATTTTGTATTTTATTTGAAATTGTTTATATTTACATGTGGCTATGTATTTTTTACTGTACTGATGATATACATGCCAATATAACACATAATTAGCACAAGAATCAGATAACCTATTATCCCTCCTAGGAACATGCTTGTAATTAATGAACTCGGAAGAAAGTTCCAGAAGACATACCCTAAGGAAAAACCAAAATAGTATTGGATCTCGAACTCAATACACACCATTCAACTGTGAAATAACCAATTGTGAATCCATTAACACTTGGAGATGATTAATGCCACTTGACAAGGTGTCTCACAAAATCTTGATAACTTCACTATACTCGACAACATTATTAGTAGTTACCCCGAGACACACACCTCTAGCGGACACTATTTGACTAGAAGGTGAATGGATCACCCAAGCAATGGATGATAGGTGTCGAGTATGGTGACTGGTGCCATTTGTGAATTTGAAGAAAATCAACGATTCCTTGGGAATTTGCAACACAACAAAGACACATCAATCACTAATGCAACAAAAGGCTTAAAGACATAAAGACAACTATGTACAATATAAACAATAAAATACAAGATCTCTAATGCTCAAACCCTCAAGATTAAGCATAGTACTTCTTCAGGTAGATCACATTTATGAGCTCAGACAATACATTTCCTTCAAAATCTGTGAGCTCATGGGATCCTTTATCTAAAACCCATCACACGATATAAGGGTTGAACCACATGGGGTTGAACTTTGCTTCCCCCAAGGCATCCTTGTCGTGGTCGTAGACCAATACAAGATCTCCCTCGGAGAACACCCTAGGATAGACTGATTTATCATACTGGGACTTGACTCATTTCTTATGCGCTTCATTTTCTACAGTTGCATCTCAACATTGCTCATCAAGATGTTCAAGGTAAAATAGGTGTTCTTCTAGTTGAGTCATGTCCAGAAGGATTGGGATTGCTATTTTGAGTCAAGGAACTTCACATTCAATAGAAAAAACTACTTCCACTCCATGAATGAGTTGGAACAATGAGAAATCAGTGGCAGTTTTCATTGAGGTCTAGTAAGCCCACAAGTCTAGATATATCATCAAGTGCTAGTTCATTCAAGTTGAATTAACCGTTATTCTTAGTATCATTTTTAATGAATTGTTGAAGGATTGAACTTGATCGTTATCCTGGGGATAGTAGGGAGACAAGTTTTTCTTCCTAAACCCCAATTTCGATGCTAATTCCGACATTATGCAGTTTTGAAAGTGATTTCCATGGTCAGTGGCTATCTCTCTCGGAACTTTGAACCTAGCTATGACATGATTGAATATGAATAGTGTTTTTGTCTCCCCATCATTAGAAAAATTTGGCATAGCCTTGGCCCACTTAGTCATGTAGTCGACAGCTACAATGATGTAACAATCCCCTCAAGTTGAATTCGAGTGGCATGTCATAAAATCTACCCCCCACTTAGTGAAGGGAACAACAATGATGACGGGAAACATTGGAGCAATATGTGCACACATTTTCTTAGTGAGAATTTGGCATGGATGACATTTCTTGACTTCTTGAACACAATCTTTAAAGATCATAGGCCAAAAGTATCTTGGGTGCAAATGTTTTTGGGTTGTTTCCAACCCAAATAAGTGACCACCACTTTCTCCACTATGGCAGTCATTCAAAACAACCTCCTCTTCTTCAATATTTAAGGAACGCCTAAGGATCGATTCACCCCTCACCAATACAAAGTGTCAATGATAATGAGGTAGTTTTTCTACATATGATGGATCCCTCATCACTCATCTCTTGATCAGTTTAGAGGGAACTTCAGAGTTTGGAGATATATAAGTATATATCCATACCATGGATCAAACGAAGATATGAGGAAAATGTCTTCATCTAGAAATGAGTATGTCATTTCACCTTCCTCATTCTCTACTGGAAACTCTAACATCATCTCATCGAAGAAAAAATACTTCTTAGATTTCATAGATGAAAATTTCAAGTCGAACTATTGAAGCACAACAATCCACTTGTTGTACTTCCTGCCAATAATTATCCTAGTAAAAACATATTGAAATGGATTGACCGTGGAAATGATGGTTTTCTTGTAACAAAATGTAATGTCAGAGCCACTGGACAGAATGAAAATCTACCAGTGCAAGTTTCTCTACATGATAATAATTGATTTCAAGACCTATGAGAGAGTGTCTCAAGTAATAGATGAGATTCTCTTGGAGCTCATCATCCTCCTAAACTAGAACCATACCAATTGAAGACTCAAATGTTGCCAAATAAAACAAGAAGTGTCGATTTTAGTTAGGAGGACTCAATAATGGATTCAAAACCAACACCTTCTTCAAAACATCAAAAGAACATTGTGAAACTTTGTACCAACAGAATGGGACCCCTTTCTTCAAAATGAGCATAAATACCTTTGTTATGTTAGCATAGCTCGGGACAAAAAACCTGAGGAAATTCACCTTTCCTTGTAGGCTCTTAAGTTGTCTAACTATACACAGGGGATGAAACTAAGTTATTGCCTCAACCTTCAAAGGGTCAACCATGATCCCTTTTTTCAAAATGATGAATCACAAAAGATGACCAAAAGTCACAGAACAAATACACTTGTGTGGATTCAATCAGATCCAATAGAAATGACATTGTTCAAAAACTAAGTGGAGGTGTAAGAGATGTTGGGCCCTCTTGCGTGAGTGAGTTGTGAGATTGTCTAAGTATGCCTCGACTATGTGCTTCAAGTCATGAAAGGAAAAAATCGTATCCCACTGGAATGTTTCACTTTTTAATACCAAACAAAATCTTCCTGTAAGAAACTATACCCCAAGGACATAGAAAGGTCGTCTTGTGTTGGTCTTTCGGGTGAATTTCAATTTGGTTGTAGCTAGAAAAACCATCCATAAATGAGAATATTTCACTCCCCATGTACTCATCCATGATCTAATCAATGAATGGTGTCGAGAAGTTATCTTTAAGACATGCCTTATTCAAGTCCTTAAAATCCATGCAGAAACGGATTGTACCCTGCTTCTTATCAATGAGAATAGGGTTGGAGACCCATTATGTTAGAGGAATTGGGTTGTACCCTACATTAAGCAAATTTTCAACTTCAAACTTTATTTTCACTGCCTTTCGTGGGTTGACAGGTCTCACCTTTTGTCGAACCAGTTTTACATTTTCATATGGTCGAATATCATGTTGAACTATTTGAGGATCAATGCCAGGAGTTTGTTCATAAGACCATGTGAACACATCTCGAAATTGTTTAAAGAGAGTTGTTTATTGAGTGATCTCATCCTATGAGAATCCTTCTTTGATAAAGATGTTTTCGACAATTTCAATATCCTCTCAAATGTTAATCGGGATCGTCGTCGATATATTATCCATGTTTCCTTCAACATAGACACCATGTCTGGCCAAGGGATTAACTACTCCATCAACACTTCCAACAACAACTAACTTGAACTCTCCACTCTCAACTTGACTAAGTTCAGGGAGGAAATATGATATATGATGCAAATCCTCCCAGGGCCTCTCAGCTCCAACCATCGCCTTGATAATTGCTTCATCTGAAGGGAAGATAGTATCCAAAAAGTCTTGATAGATTGAATATTTTTGAGACCAGATAGGCATAGGAAAGAGATCATCCTCCTCAGTGATTGTTGGATTTTTATCCAAGTCTATTGTGGCCTGCTATATGGCTCTATAATCTATCTCAACTGCAGAAAAAATTTTAGCCATCCCGACATGAACTCGACCTTCAAACATACTAGATGGAAAGGGAAGGGTCCATGGATCCTATATATACATTGTTCTAAATGAAGCGACACTATTAACTAGAGTATCATGAACATACAAAATCGGTGTGGGAAATTCAAAAGATCCAATTAGCAAAGGGTACATCCCACAACCGATGCTCTCACTGGTCGATTGAGAGTTTTCAATCCAAGGGACAATAGTCCTTGGATTAGCTACCATGTTAGAAATGTTGGACACCACCTGATAGATAGTCACAATTCTTCCCTGATGGGGAAAACATATAATCTGAAAAACTATCGAGATGACACCTATCATGGAATAAGTCCAAATTATTCCTAATAAGATATTATAGTCAAGCGGTGTGTCGACTAGTTCAACCTCTATGAAAACAGACTTTCCCCCTAGTGTAATCGGACATGAAGGAATCATACCATGTGGCCAAAATGGGCATCCATCGAAGGTAGTCAAGAGTTTAGGAGAAAGGGTAAGTTCAAGAGAACTGGTGGCTTTCCAACATGATAAATAAATCACACACATGGAAGATCCTTCATCAATGATGATTCTCTTAATTAAGATATTGTTACAAACAACCCCTATCTGAAAAGATACGTGATATGGAAGGTGTGGTCTCACATCAATAGCATCAAACTTCATTAATAGTTGACTAGCATATTTTGAATCTCCTATGGAAGATAACAATGCATTTTGCTATAAGGGGAAACTTTGGAGAACCTCCAAACAAGACATTTCACAATGCATTTGATCCAAAGCCTCCACAACTGAATAATTGGGAGCGACTTGTGCATTAGGTTAATGTGTTTTCCTTTGATAAGCACCCTTAGGTATGCACGAAGTTGTCTCTTTCTTAGGATTCTCTATGTGGAGAGGGGCTTGATACTCTGAAGTTTTCTTACCTTTCTTAGTCAACTATGGGTTATCATAATTATGATTTCTTTTCGACAAGTATACATATTTTATCTTCAAAGAGTTAAGCACATTTACTACTCCTTTATATCCATCATAGGGGGGAGCAATTGAAGTGCTTGCTTGTGGGTTGAAGTTGGAAGAACCAAATTGCAAGTTCTACCCTTGCGGAAAAGGGTTTGCAACACAACAAGTTGTTGTTGTTGATTCAACTTGATAATCCATTGGGATTATTCCATTCATGGGAATTGATGTGTAAGGTGATCGTCACCCCAAATATTACAAGGAAACTTCACCTTCCTTTTCTCATCCTTTTCCCCCTCAACATTTTTTTCTGAATTCTTATTATTATCCCCACCACATTTTTTACCCTTTCCATTTATTTTCTCTCCAGGTTGTTGAGGACCCTTCAAAGTCTTCGTTGGCATAGAATGTAAATCAGATTACTGGGTGGCAGGAGTGGTCAAGCTAGTGGTTGGACAAGCCACAGGTTGTTGGATAGCTATTTTTTTCATCTTGCTAGTGGCTAGATCTATAGTGTTTGACTAAGTAGAACCCACTATATCATCGTCATGTGGGTTGGACTTTGGATTTTCCAAGTCGAGAGTAGATCGCGATGCTTTCGACATAATATCATAGAGCATGCCTTACTGATAGTATATAAGCTCTAATTGTTTCACCTGAAAGATTACATGTTCATTTGAAAACACTCTTGAAGTTGTGACACCCTTCGAAATATACAGGAGTAAGGATTTCAGGAACCATTCGAGGAGGAACTTCGGTGGAACTGTAGCCTTAATCAGGCTCTTGCATCTCCTCCATTCCCAAATGTGATCAGAAATGTGTGTGGCCTTGTCTTGTACAAAGTTAGCCAGCAATTATGTCTTGGCATCGTATCCAACAAGGAGTTGTAAGTGGTTTAAGAAAACCATGGATAAATCACCAAACGCAGAGTACTTCCCACTCTCTATTTCAATATACCACTTAGCATTGCCTCCAGTGAGAGTGTGCTGGAAAAAACACAATATGATCGAATCATCGTTTAATGAGTTGGACGAGAACCACAAGAGGAATGTCATCACGTGGTCCTACAGGTCTTCATCACTTTTCTCTTCAAAATATGGAATTTCCGAAGTTAATTTAGTCATTACACAAGACAACTGGGGTCCTGATGAATAGGATCATTCATAAACTTTGAAAACTCTGACAAATGGAAAGCTGCTACAAATGGTAACCTAGGCTGCATTATTAACTGATGAGTGGCCTAAAAGGAAGGTCTTGGGTTATATCCAGAACTAGGTTTCTAGAAAGAGTTTGTGATCGAACCAGAGCTTGGGATGAAACCTTTTGGGCCTTGTTTAAATGGAGGTAAACCTTCACCTATCTGGTTCCCTAGAGGAAAATTAGGGTAACCACTTGCAGACCCCCCATGGAAAGGAATAAATCCTAGCACAAGGGTGGATTGATCTGGGAAAGGGATTTTCCCCTTGCAACATCCCTAGGAGGGGATTCCACTGGCCTTGGAGAGGAGTACTCTCCAAAGGTGCCCCTAGTGAGGACAAAGGTATTTTCCAGGGGGAATATTGACCTTGGATGGGGTTGCTCCCTCCCAAAACTGTAGACGTGGTGAAATGGTTTCTCCCATACCCACTGTAAAGTGTGAATGGGGTCGAAGTTGATGGAATACTAGTGGATTTGGATCCACTACCCATAGAGGCGCCCCAGCCCCATGAGGGGTTGGGGACAAAAAATGGAACAGGTCCACTTCTAATGAATGGAGATGACAGAGGAATGTGATCTTTCCCCCAAGAAAAGTCTTGGTAGGGATATTGAGTTCTCCCCTCCCCAACATTCGATGACTAGGACATTGGTTGAGAACTCACCAATGGGTTAAGCATGTCCATTGATGACATTCTATGAAAGAAAGTGTTTGTTATTGATGCAAAATATGCATCTGCACTCGAAACTCAAGTGGGACCAATAACCGACGATAAAATATTGGTGTTTGTCCCAACAACATTGGATTGAACCAAATTTTTCATTTGAGTCGACATACCAGGAGGAAAGATCCCCCTGATAACTATCACTGAGGTGGGAGTTGCAGGGGTTCCTGACCCTGAAACTGGTGAAGTGTCATCTATAATGGCCCAATAGAGAGGCATACTATCAGTGAAGTGTGATCCTGGAGGTGGTACTTTTATGACCATAAACAGGAAATTTGAAGGTAATGGAGAATTACCATGTGGAGAGAATTCCTCGGCTCTGAGATCCTCAACAATTACCTCCTAACATTCTAGAACGTTGAATTTTGGAGAGTTATGGTCTACGATCTTGGTCTGGTTAAACGGTACGAAAGTGCCAGACTGATCAAGTCGATGCCTTTGTGGAGGTGGGGGAGAATTATTTATAATCTGTTCCTCAGGTGGAAGGCCTTGAATTATCCTCGATCTTTGAGGCAGTAGGTTGGCCACTTTTAGTGATTAGCTCTCAATTACAATTGGCTCACCTTATTAAGGTTGAATCTAAATTCACCAAACAAATGACTATAAAGACCTAAAGACAAGACAAACACAAACAACTTTTTCAAGATTCCAACTCAAGTGGATTAAGTCTTGGGACTGGAAAAACTAAAAAAGTGGGCTCGGAACCTTCTGGACGAAGGCACGAGTTGATTAAGTCCCATGTAACAATGAACAAAGTTATGGGAAGTCATTATCTTGACCTCCACAGATCATCCTTATCTGGTGCAACTACCCACGCTTCTCAGGGCACCCTCCAGCAGTACAGAAGTCAAGGATGATTTTAAGGATGGAAATTTATTTTAAAATTTAGAAACCTTGGCGAATCTTACTAATTCTTCATATTCCTACTATAAATGTTTGGTTATATTTTTGTAAAAATATTCAAATTTCGTGATATTTTTGTAAAAATATTCAAATTTCTAAGGATTTTATATAGTTTTTTTAAAATTTTGGTGATTTTTAAGGTAAAATAAACTTATCCTATAGAATTTGGGCGAATAATTTTTAAAATAACGAATCTTGTTTTTGGAAAAACCATGGAAAATTATCCCATGAGCGAAATTTATACCCTAAAATCATCCATGACCGAAGTGCTTGATACAAAATCTTCCCCAGGTACTATGCCAAACCCTCCCAGTGACCTTGTGATATACCTAGGAAGAGAAAATATGGTTATTAGCTCATATTCAGTGCCCGGGGGGTACACTCAACATTCATGATTGAATGTATGGGCATGGTAACTAAGATATAATATCTTACATAGGACTGTCTACAAGAGGGCTAGTGTCACTTTAGAAAATTTTAAACTAGGTCAGAAGTTCTAGAGGACTGAATCCAAGAGGGCCAGTATCACTTCAAGAATACTTCAACCAGATCTAAAATTTGTAGAGAACTGATGCAAAATGAGTAAGTTTCACTTCAATAAAAACCCCCAATATATGATCTATCTACTACGTTCGGTCCAAATTTGGAGGGGAACCACCTCTGTTATTCCTTACGCAACCTTGTGTTTAATTCCTGTGTTAGAGGAGCTTCAATACCAACCTATACGAAAAATTGGGTTGTACACTCCCTATCTCAAACAGTTATGTTTTTTTAGTGGCCTTGGATAAATTTACTCTCCAACCTATGCCAAGGCCCTAGCTTAAACTTGTTTGTTTACCCTAGAAAAATGATTTTTTCTAATAAAATTTAGTTACGAGTTCATTTTAATAAGTTGTTTTTACTCAAAATGGGTGTGGATGAAACGTTGGTGATCTTTTAGACTTGCTCCAAAATAAATGCAATATAAGAATACATAATTAGTTTATTCAAATGAAAATTGATGCAACAACACTTATGAAGCAAATTATTTTCTTTTTCAGATGAAAACTAAAGTTTGAGTGCAAGATTTAGAACACCTCAAGATGCAAATGCATACAAGGATGCAAAACTTGTACTATTGGATTTTTTTTTTTAATAAAATAAAAAAAAGGTTACCACTACCAAAGCATAATGCAACTACCTGAATGATAAGTAACTACCTCTTTTCTTGCAAAGATTAAAAGCAAGGTTTCAAGAAATGAGAAGCAAACAAATAAGCAGGAATTTTTTGATATTTTTCATTTACAAAAGAAAAAATAAGCATAGGAATACAAATATTTTCTTTTTCTTTTTGAAACAAGGAAAAAAGTAGGAAAAAATACAAAAAACGTTCAGCCAAGATGACACTAAAAAGACAGTGAATCGGGATATGAAAACAAACAAGGTTGTTCCTTGAGTCTACCTAACAAACCTTATACTAAACAGTATCAACAAATCTTTTAGTCTTTTTTCTAGGTCAAACATTGAGAACTTAAAAGAGAGAAATCAAACAGAGACTCAGAACAGTCCATGTGACTGATCCAACCCGGCATTCAACCCAGAAAGGAAGAGAAATTTAAAAAAAAATCAACTTCAAATAGGTCTGAAACTATTACTAGAGAAACTCACGGATATGTGAGGGATGTAGAGATTCAAATCATGGATGTACGTTGGCTACAAAGATGCAAAGTGTGGATGGTAAGGTAAGGTCAGAAAAATAAAAAAGGACACTCAAAAATAAAGGGCTTCAGGACCTAGCAACAAGTCCTATGAGGATAAAAGTCTTTGTAAAATACTCAGAAACTAACAGAAAAGGACAAAGAAATCAAGCAAGACACCTCAACCAAACTAACCCAACTAGGAGTATCCTTAGTGAGTCGCCAATTCCGATTAAGGGATTTTTCCCTCGTGATCTTGGGTCAGAATCACAACAGATCAAGACTGAATAGAGAATATATATATATTCCCCCTAGAACAGGCACACAACACTAAAAGAATAACTACTTTATTAGGAGAAGTTAGGGAAGGAAGAGGGAGAAAGGACTCACCTTATATCTCATGTTTCATGTCCATCCTACTCCTTGTCTTAACAATCTCTAGATCCTTTGTTGGAAACAACCTGCAAAATGGACACAACAATAGAGTTGCTATGAAGGTAGTTACACTATAAAAGAGTATACATTCCATATATCATATTCAAAGTAAACTTAACAAAACAATACATACAATGAACACATGATAAGAGGGAAAAAAAACTCTTCTATTAACGCCAAATCTAAAAGGTAAGTTACAACCAGGTCTCGCCTTTGGCACCTCCTTGAAACCAATTGTTCGAGTTCCTCCAAGAATATCGCAAGTATCAACTCATACACTATTCTCTTCCTTGAATGACCAAAGTAGGGATAAGGATACACCCTATAGCCATATAGATAGGAAAAAGATGTTGGAAAATGAGTTTCCAAATAAAAGAGGGTTTTGCTCAAAGAATCATAGGAGGGGGAGGCTTGCTAACAATTGGCAACATAATATTGCACCACGGGACTTTCCCATGTATTATCCCTCAATGGTTATTTTATATCTTCCCCAAGAGGTTGGGGGAGTTGGATTCCATTGTATATTGGTAGGGGATGTTCGGAAACGAGCCCAACCAAAAAACCTTCCCGAAAACATGAAATTGTTTTATTTTTTACATTTTTTGATGACATCCGTAGGTTACAAACTAGGAATTCATGGATATATGCACTTTGTATCAAAGGATCCCATGGATATGTGAAAAATACATTATTCTTAGATCATTTCCATGAGACAAGTTTGGGAAAATGTTTAGCAAGCCAAGCGAAAGGGTTAGGCCATGGCACAAATGCATAGATGTGGAATTTTGTGCTATAACATTGTACCATTAGATTCCTGTCTTCGCATTGGATTTTTTCGTGCCCCTCTATCATAAGCCTTTTTTTCTATTGTCCCACACACTATTTCATAATTCATTTCATATGAACCCACCAACCCTATTATTTCCTACATACCTCCCAAATGGCCCACACCCGAAACCAAGATATTGACCAATGTCTCACTACCTTAGGCCAAGCCCACGAGTAGAATAGTAAATATATGTCTCACCTTACTTCAAATATTGCTACCATAAATTCCTAGCTCACCCAACTAGACACCATAAATTATCAGCTCATGCAACTGGACACCCTCTCTAATGTTGTGGTAAAATTGACAACAACATTGATTAATCAATCACACATTCCTACCTCCTCTGCATAAGATTTAGACCAAGGGGGTACTAAATCATCCCATTTCATGGCCTCTCATTCTACCCACATTACTCATGATATATGTCTTCCCAAAGTTGAGGTGAATAAATTCGATGGCTCAGGCTCCACAGGTTGGGTAACTCAAATGGAAAATGATTTCTCCTTGCATGGTATCATTGATGAATTTATCAAACTTCATATCGGTGTCCTTTATTTGGATTTTGAACGATGGAAATGGTGGAAATGGCACAACATTTCACATAGAGGGTATATTTCTTGGACCCAATTTGGTGTAGACCTTTATGAACGCTTTGACACAGAAACACATCATTTGGGTTGTTTGACCAAGCTTTAATAGTATCGTACAGTTGAAGAATACATCACTTCTTTTAAGAAATTGGATTTCCTAATTGAAGGCATGTCCGACACCTTCTTCCATGAATTCTTTATTAGTTTCCTTAAGGATGACATATGAACTCATGTCCTAATGGATCGACCCGGACTTGGATTGAAGCTACTCACTGCACCAAGAAATCACAACGGGTAGTCGCTTCTCAAATCAGAAATCCAACCTTTATTCTATATTTTTGACCCACCAATCCATCCTCTCCTTCCCATCCTCTTAAGATCCATAATTTAACCCGGGCCTCGAAATGGATAATGCCAACATAAGTTTATTTGTTATAAGTGTGATGAAAAATATTTTATGGGCCACAAATGTAAGGAGAAAAATATTTGTATGGTCATCTCTAAGGGAATTTTTGAAGAGGATGGTCATGTTTCCTCTTATGAAGCGTTGCCCTAGACCAGTGATCATAGCTCACCCTCTGATCCATTAGTAGTTGAACCACTTATCTCTTTGAATGCTCTCACTGGTATCTCATCTCCCCAAACCCTTGAGTTAATTGGCTATATCAAGCATAGGAATGTCATTATCCTAGTCAACAGTGGAAGAACACATAATTTTATTCATCATTGAATTGATCAATAGACCCTATGCTATATTCGTGTAGTCAATAAATTTCAAATAATGATTGCTAATTGTAGTTCCGTGAAGTGTGGGGGTCATTGCGAAAATGTGTGCCTGCAAATTGGTCACTATAACCTGAAATACTTCATGTTTTCTATTGAAATGGGTGGTTTTGACATTATTATGGGTGTTGAATGGTTACACATGCTATGCCCCATCACCATGGACTTCAGGGAATTAACCATGAGTTTCCAACATTATGGAAAATAGTTTCAGTTCCAAGGAATCATGGTAGGTTCTTCTGAGATTATCCTTTCACATAGGATGGAAAAACTCCTCAAAAAATTATCTTCCAACATGATCTCCCAATTCCATTCCATTCAAGAATTTGAGATCTCCTCACCCACTATTCATATCAACCTACATTTTATCCTTTGTAAACATCGATCTATTTTTGACAACCCTCGATGACTCCCACCTTCCCATGCCCCCCATGATCATTCCATTCCACTTGTCCCTAGTAGTCTTCCTCCTAATTTCCACCCTTATCATCACTCATTTTACCCAAAAAATGAAATAGATAAAATTGTTCAAGAATTGTTAGTTGTGGGTGTCATCCATCCTATTAGTATCCCTTATTATTATCCCATTGTCATGGTACTCAAGAAATAAGGTATGTGGTGCATGTGCCCTAATTTTTTATCCCTCAAAAAAATTAGCATCAAAGATAAATTTCTCATTCTCGTCGTTTATTAAATTTTGGATGAACTTGGTAGTGCTCAATTCTTTACCAAACTTGATTTTCATTCCAGATACCACTAGATCTGTCTGAAGGAATCCGATATTCCCAAAACTACATTTCATACTCATTAATGCCATTATGAGTTCTTAGTCATGCCCTTTGGCCTATGTAATGAACCCTCCACTTTCCAAAGCCTCATGAATCATGTATTTTTCCCTTTCCTCCTTCAATTTATACTGGTCTTCTTTGATGATATCCTCATTTATAGTAAAACTTGGCAAGCCAATATTACCCATGTGGATCAATTCATACAATTACTCTCTCAACATAAAGGCTTTCTCAAACAGTCTAAATGTTCTTTTGGGACTTCTGAAGTAGATTACATGGGCCATATTCTTGGTAAGGATGGTGTCCATGCAGATTCTAAGAAAAATAAACTATGAAGGATTGACTTCATCCTAAAACTCTTAAAAGTTTGAGAGGTTTCCTTGGTTTGACTGGATATTATCACAAGTTTGTTCAAAATTATGGAAAAATTGTAGCCCCACACATTTATCTCCTTAAAATTAATTATTTTAGTTGGACTCTTTCCATTTATCAATCCTTCCAAGCTTTGAAAGAGGCTATGTGTAACTCCTATTTTGGCACTACTCGACTTCATAAAGACTTTTGTTTTGGGATTCAACGCTTCTGGGAAAGACATTGGGGTCATTCTCATGTAAGATTTTTGACCTTTGGCTTTCACCAGCAAACAAATTTTTGAGAGACACTTGGGAAAAGCCACCTATGAAAAGGAAATGTTGGATATTTTTCATGTAGTGGATCTCTAACGTCCTTACTTTCTTAGGAAACACTTCCAAATTAAAACTGATCATCGTAGCCTCAAATATTTTTTTGAACAAAGAATTTCATCCCCTTGTTTGACAACATAGGTATTCCAACAGAGGATGAACACCTCCAGTAACCACTCACACAATCATATCAAAGATCAACACAATGATGTTTTGACGTGGTAAAACCCCTATGGGGAAACATCCACGACCCCAGCCAACACAGCCACTTGGAGCAGTTTATTAATGCAAAAGAAAAAGATTATAGAGAGATTTTACAATAGAGTTTCTCACAATCGATCATTGGAAAATGACCCTCCATGATCTTTAAATAGAGATCATGGACCAATCGGGTGTTAATCCATAGATCAATGGCCATTAATATCAAGGAGAGTATGAACCGTTGGATCACTCTATGTCGGGAACATATCGTGACCGTCAAATTTCCTAACTACAAATGCATATTAATGCATACTAAAGAAATACACTTTTACCTAACGACACATTAGACCAAGTAGATCTTAACTAACTCCTAAGTGTCTAAATATCCTAACATCCCCCCTCAAGAAAAACTTAGGATAGGATTGAAGGATTTACAATAGTGACACAATAGGAGAAGGAAGGAGGCATTAGATCATATCCCCCTTAATGACAATTTCCTGAACTCCTAACATAGATCGAAGTTTGGAAAACTTCACTTTTGTAAGAGAATTTGTGAAAATGTTTGTAACTTGATCTTCTGTAGGGAAAAAGAGCACTTCAATAACTTGATCAAGAATGAGCTTTCTGATGAATTGCATGTGTAGCTCAGTGTGCTTGTTGTGTTGATGTTGAACTGGGTCTTTTGCGAGCTTGATGGCACTCTGATTGTTGCACCAAAGGCTGGTTGGATGTTGCTACTGGAATACAAACTATGAAAGGATCTGTCGAAGCCACAAGGCTTCCTGACTTGCATTTACAGTTGCTTTGTACTCTGCTTCTGCTGATGAAAGTGAAATAGCCTATTGTTTCTTTCAAGCCCAAGTGACAGGTCTTGAACAAAGGCTGAAAACATAACCTGAGTAGACTTCCGATCATCGGGGTCGCCAACCAAATCTGAATCAGTGAAACCAACTAATAAAGGAGTCCTCCCTGAACTATAATGTATCTCAAACTGAACTGTACCATGGACATAATAAAGCATCCTTTTAGATTCTTTACAATGGCTTTCATGGGGTGTTTTCATATATCGAACAACAAGACCAACAACAAAGGAAATATTGGGACATGTATGAGTCAAGTATAAGAGGCTACCAACTAACTGACGGTACAAGGTGGCATCAACTTTGGGAGAAGTACAGGTGGCAGTAATCTTGACTCCGGACTGGAAGGGACAAGGGGCTGGTTTACAATCATCCATGTGAAAGCGATGAAGAAGGTCACAAGCATACTTAGATTGGGAAAGAAAAATTCGTTCATTGGTTTACAAAACTTGGAGGCCAAGGAAATAGTGCAAAAAACCTAAGTCTTTCATTTCAAATTTCTTCTTAAGGATAGTTTTCACATGGTTTAAAATTTTTGAGTCACTACCAGTAAGGATAAGGTCATAAACATAAAGGAAAAGTATTATGATATGGCTTCCTACTTTCTTGGTATAGACATTAGGATCAGAATGGCATCTAGAGAATTTGGTGTCAATAAGAAAGTTGTCCATTTTTTCATACCAAGCTCGGGTAGCTTGCTTAAGACCATAAAGAGATTTCTTAAGGCGACAAACAAGGCTAGAGTCATCCTGGACATAGCCAAGAGGTTGTTCCATGTATATTTCTACTTGAAAATTTATGTGCAAGAAGGCAGATTCAACATCCATTTGATGGACCTCCCATTTATGTGAGGCAACAAGAGAAAGAACAAGGCAGATGGAATTCATTTTGGCTACAGGGGCAAAGGTTTCATTATAGTCAATTCCTTCAACTTCGGAAAATCCTTTGGCAACTAACCGATATTTATTTCTTTCAACACTTCCATCTTATGCATACTTAGTTATGTAGACCCATTTACATTTGACAAGTTTTCTTCCTTTTGGAAGAGGTACAAGATCCCAAGTATCGTTGGCCATTAAATAACGATATTCTTCATTCATTGGTGTATCCCAATCTGGATGACTTGAATCTTCTGCAAATGTCTCTGGATCATGATTTTATGAAACTTGATCCAAAAGAGAAGAGGCTCACTAGAAATATGAACGTTTCTGACGTTGATCTAAAGGATCATCAACAATATCACCAGCTACTTCTCATGTTGAACAGACTCATCTAGGAAGCTGTGGAGATAGTGTTGGTTCGGGTTCAAAGGACTCATCTGGAGGAAGGTGAGTAGGAGGAGGTGGATTTTCATCCTCACTGTCATCATCTGAAGAAGAAACCATAATAGGAATAGAAGAAGGGACAAATTCCAAAGATGGCTCGTAGGCCGAAGAAGGCACAATCGTTGAATTAGGCTTTCATGCCAAGAAATTTTCAGCAAACTTAACAGCTCTTCTAATAATAATTTCATTACAATGTGATTGAAGAAGTATATAACCTTTGACATCTTCAGAATAACCAACAAATATACACTTCTCAATTTTAGGTTGCAATGCTTTCTTTTTCTCGTAAAGAATGTGAGCCCATGATATACTGTCAAAGACACGGAAGTGACTTACATCTGGTTTAATTTTAGTCCAAGCTTCTTTCGGTGTTATATTTTTAAGAGCCTTTGTGGGAGTGCAATTTACTATGTAATTTGCATATTTGATTTCTTTTTCTCAATACTTTAGACTTAATCCCTTAGATTGGATCATACAATTAGCCATTTCTTTTAATGTGTGGTTATTTCTCTCAACAACACCATTTTGTTGTGGTGTATATGGAACAATCTGTTTCATTTGGATGCCATGTGTAGTGCAGTAACTTGTAAAATTGTTTTTCACATATTCTCCTCCATTATCTGTTCTTAACTTTTGAATTTGATGTCCAAATTTATTTTCTACAAGGGCCTTGTAGGCCAAAAACTTGTCAAAAACTTTTCTCTTAAGTTTTAAGAAGTAAAGCCAAGTACGTCTAGAAAATTCATCAATGAAAGTTAATAAATACTTGCACCCAGAAAAAGAAGGAGAAGGGAATGGACCACACAAATAACTGTGAACAAGTTGCAAAGGGCCCGAGGCATGCCAAGAGGAACATTTGTCAAAATTGTCACGATGATGTTTTCCAAGAACACAACCGTCACAAACACCATCTCTACATGAAACAAGAGGAAGACCAGTCACCATCTGTTGATTACATATTTTTTGCAATGAGCGATAGTTTAGATGACCAAACCGCTCATGCCAAAGTTTGCTCAAGTCATCGCTATGAGCAACAAAAAATGATGAAAAAGATGATGACCCAAAGTTTTCAAACTTGTACAACCTAGTAATATCATCAGCAATTCCAGTTGCAAGAACATGTTTAGGATCTTTTAGATCCTTGATTACAAATTGGTGAGGTGAAAACTCTATGGTTTTACCTTCACCTAAATGAGTGATTTGATATCTTGATAGAACGTTACAAGAAAGACTTGGAACACATAATACATCATTGAAATGACTGTTTTCTACTTGAATTGTTCCAGATCCTTCAACACTAACAGATCTATCATCACCAACAAATATTTTCTTGGTATTACATTCATTTAGAGAAGAAAATATGTCTCTATCCTTATCCATATGATAAGATGCTCCAGAATCAATAAGCCACTCATTAGAAGAAGAAGTACAAGTTCTATTGAAGGAGAAACTAGAAGCAGAAAGTGCATGTCCATGAGAAGAAGAAGAAGAAGTATAATCAAAATTGATGTTGTGATTCTTCGTCACTATTTCTAAAGTTTCCATCTTCTTGAAACATTTGGACTCATCGTGACCTTTTTTATCACAAAATTTTCAATATCTTTCAGTCTTCTTAATTTTATATTTTTCTCCTTTGTCACCATTAGGAGCAAAAGTTGTCTGAGTGGGTTTGGGACCCTTATATTGTTTTTTTTTGTGGTGAGGATGTTTCTTCTTGGGATTCTTGGGTTTATATTTCTGATGGATGACTAAAGCTTTGTTGGAGGTACCTCCAGTCTTGATCACTCCAAGTTGTACAAGCTTATCTTGCTCTCTAATCAAAGCATCACAAAAGTTCGCAAGACTGGGTTTTTTATAAGATGTCCCTAGAGCCTCTTGCATGGCATAAAAGGTAGATACAAACATAGAATATGCACTACCTAGCTTAGAAATAATAAGATAGATTCAACAATCTTCTTCTATCTTTATCTTACATTCTTCGCATAAAGTTCTGAGTGTTTTAAACTTAGATAGATAGTCTTCAATGCAAGAAAAATTATTTGGAATTAAAGTCAGTATTTTATTTTATAACTATTGTGCTTGAATAATATTGTTCTTACCAAACACAGATTCAATCTTGTCCCAAGCTTCTTTGGGTTGATTAATTGATTGAAGGTGGAACCTTAAATCGAGAGAGATGGACATTCTGATTAATCCACGTGCTTGGTCATTCCTATTATCCCATTTAACTTTCTTATCAACATCAGTGGGTGTTGTTTCCTTTCCCAAGGTAATCTGGTACAAGCCTTTAATTCTTAATAAATCCTCCATATGGGATTTCCATTGGAAATAGTTGGTGTTGGTAAGCAAGAGATTACTTGTAGAAGACATATTAAATATGCAGATAATATGGATTTAAAAACCGAAACTAATGATATGGATGGAAAGATTTCTAAAAATTAGGCAGTTTTAAAAAAAATCTACTGAAACGGACTTCAGATGTGGGAGTTATGCCCTTTTTAAAAAATGCATAAACGGTAACCAAAGGACCATGTGGTGGTGTAAGTTGCTTTATGAAGTGACCCACTTTTTATAAAGAGAAGTGGGGATCGCTTTTACAATGAAGTTACTTTATAAAAGAAAATTTGCATGAAAAATAAATAACTCTAAAATAAAATATTAAAGCTACTTATAGCGATTCACTTTTATACTTGAAGTGAAATACACTTTACAATTTTAGCATGAACTTTTTCAAAAAAAGTAAGAAAAAGAGAGACTTGAACTCAAGACCTCTTACTTAATAAGGAAACTTTTAACCACATGGTCTAGCAAAACATATTGTATTGTTTATCAATAGGATTTTTATTGATGTTGGTGTTGGTGTTGTTGTTGATGGCTTTGGAGAGTGTGCTAAAAAAAGACTCTTTTCACACAAGAAAAAAATTATGCTTCTCAATGACACCAAGGGTTATATCTCGGTTAGTTTACTCGGAAGATGCACCTTTTCCTATTTGTTTCTAATTTTCCAAGATCGTAGAGGGTGCGGGGAAAAGAGCATACGCATATCTAAAAGAGTAGCAACCCGAAAATAAATAATATAAAACCAAAATAATATTCTGCAAAAATTTAGAACATGCGTATTCAGGCTTTATACCTTCGTATCTGAGTGAAATGGTCGTATCTTGGGCAAACATAAACCATTTCGATTGAAAAGAAAAGTGTTCTTGACTGAAAAGAGCACTCTGAAAGCAATGGAACAGACCTCTTAGCCCATAAATGTATGAAAATGATAGAAAATGGAGATGAGACAACTCAACTTCATGATCTCGATCTACAATAGGAGCAGGTCTTCAAATAGGATCTGATACCATGTTTGAAAACACAAGTATTCCAATAGAGGATGAACACCTTCAGTAACCACTCACACAACTAGATCAAATATCAACAGACCAATTTTTTTAAGTGGTAAAACCTCTACGAGGAAACATCTACGGCCCCAACCAATGCGGCCACTTGGGAGCAGTTTATTAATGAAAAAGAAAAAGATTACATAGAGATTTTCTCACAATCGATCATCAGAAAATGACTCTCCATGCTCATTAAATATATATCATGGAGAAATCAAGTTTTAATCCACGAATCAATGGCCGTTAAGATCGAGAGAATATGAACCGTCAGATCACTCTATTTCGAGAACATATTGTGACCGTCAGATTTTCTAACTATAAATGCATACTAATGCATACTAAATAAACACACTAAGAAACACACTTTTACCTAACGACACATTAGACCAAGTAGATCTTAACTAAATCATAAGTGTCTAAATATCCTAACACCCCTAAGCAATATAAGTGGTTGACCAAACTGTTCAACTATGATTATGAGATCATTTACAAGAAGGGAAAATAAAATGTGGTTGTTGATGCTCTTTCTCATAAATATGAAGAAGAAGGGTCACTCTTTTCACTCTCCTTCATTGTATTAAATTGGTTAAAGGAAGTTATTCAAGAATGGTTTCAATATCCTAAAATTTCTCGCCTAATCCAAAAATTGCAACAATATCTGCAGGCATCTATGGGATATTCTTGGAACAATGAGGAGCTTCACTATAAAGGTATTTTGTATTTGAGCAAACAATATAACTTTAAATCCATTCTACCCTCTAAAATTCTTGTTTCACCAATAGTAGGGAATTTGGGTTTTCACAAAACATATGAACGGATCAAAATTTCATTTTTCCAAGAAGGCATGAAATATGACATATGCACTTTTGTGGATGAATGTGATACATGCCAACATAATAAGGGAGAATCAATAAAAACTCTAGGCACACTCCAACCTCTCTCTATTCCTCCTACTGTATGGATCAATATTTTTATGTACTTCATTGTTGGATTACCCAAATATAGCAATAAATCATTCATCATGTTTGTGGTCGATCGCCTTTCCAAATATGCTCATTTCTATGCCCTCCAAAGCCCATTCATAGCTTCTACTGTGGCTCAATTTTTCATGGAAAATATATTCAAACTCCATGGAATGACCCACACTATTGTCTTCGACTGAGATCCAACTTTGATCAACAAATTTTCGTAAGAATTGTTTAGGCTCCAAGGAACCCAATTGCATCTCAACATAGCCTATCATCCCTGGGTTGATGGCCAAACTAAATCCATGAACAAGTTCTTGGAAAAAAATTGATGTGTTTCATGTCTAATCGACGATATCATTAGGTTCGATGGTTACCACTCACTGAATGGTATTATAATACATCTTACCATGGTGCTACTCACATGACTCCCTTTGAGGAGATCTATGGTCAAAATCCACCTTCTATATTATCCTACCTACCCGATGTCTCCAAGGTCTGAGACGTTGATAGAACCCTTACAATCTGAGTTGACATTATCCAAACCCTCAAAGAGAACCTAGCCAGGGCTCAGAATCACACGAAGTAAAAATCACATGAGGTTCATTTAGAAAACCACTTTTTTGGATCATGTTGCCATTGATGCCAACGGATTGATTAATTGATGTCAAAGGAACAATGTCTTGTATGCCAAAGCATTGATGTCAAAGGAACAATGTCTTTTCATAGCATATTGATGTAATATGTATTGTCCTTGATTTGAATGGATTGATGTCAAGTGGAATCATAGTCATATGATGGCATGCATATATGAAGATGGATCAATGAGTTGTCATTGATATATGATGCATAGATGAACATGGAATGATGTGGTTTCATTTATATATGATGCATAGTTGGATGATGTAAAGATGACTCATTATTTTCTTGATAAGGAGTACAAATGAATGAACTCCAAAGTGGTCCCCTTATGGTGAAATCCCTCACGGGAAGAAGCTTTGTGATTGAGTTATCATAGAATTATGGTTAGATAACCCATACTTAATTTTGGAATAATGACATGAAGATCAATGAATTTGTCAGTGAAACTATCCTATGTGGATATTGCTTGTCATGTCATTTTTGGTGGTATGTGGAATGTCACATAACTCCTCATGGTTTGAGAGTTATGTCCTTACGAAGTTGGAGGACCCTCATATGTTTTCTTGAAGCCCCAAAAGGTCAAAGAAGTCAAAGTTCTTGCAAAGAATAAATTATTTAAAAGTGAAGTGACAATGTCAAAGAGGATTATTTAAATAATAAAGTGAAGTGACATAGTCAAAGAGGATTATTTAAATAATAAAGTGAAGTGACAAAGTCAAGGAGGATTATTTAAATAATAAAGTAAATGGAGAAATTTCTAATTATGGAAAGTGATTATAAGAATATTAACCCTAAAATGAGGAAAATGGGTTAAGTGGTCAAGTGGCTATTGGATACATGGACAAGTGGAAAATCGGGCAAAGTTGGACATAAGTGACTATGTGGAGAAAGTGGCCTAGAAGATGCTTCTAAGGAAGCTACTTGGGGAGTATAAATAAGAGGCAGGGGTCTCTTGTAAAATAATCTCTTGAGAATATCTTGAAGATATATTCTGAGAGAGAGATTGACTGGAGGATCTCATGGACGCATCGAATTTTCCATAAGTCTGAGATCTTGACAGTGAAAGTTTTGGAAGTTCAGAAACCCTAGTTTCTTAGGCGTATGAGGGATGACAGTGTATTAGGGTGCATACGTACACGTGATGACAGTGTATTAGGGTGCGTATGTACATGGGTTGGCAGTGTATTAGGGTGTGTACATGTTGGTAAAGCCATGGAAACTTGAAAAGATGAATATGTAGAGGTTCTAGATTCTAAGATCAAGCTCCCGGGAAGGTATACAGTGCTCAGATACATCAGATCTATCCATTGGTTCAAAAGGTATGTTGATCCAGGTGGATATTGGTGGCCACCCACCTTTTCCAACTGGCTCAAAACAGCTTTATGGCAATTTTGGCAATTTACTATTTTTAGCAGGTTTTAACTTCCAGGGCCATTTTGAGGGCCTAAATGAAGGTTTTTCGAGATCGAGGTTATCAATGATAGCTAAAGGTATGATTGAGCCCCCAAAATGAATCTCCTCGATGATACCTTTCCAACGATCTATCACACGCCTAAAACAGAGATCGTATGCAAAAGTTACGACCCCGGGAAGTTGATGCACCAACTTACCCAAACGGGGCCCACATGACTTTTGGCGCTTCATCTCCTAGGGTTAGGTTTTTGGATGTCTAGGACTTTGGCATTCCCGATTATTGTAAAAAGGCCTCCAGAGCCTCATTGTAACCATCTTCTTGCGAATGCGAGTAGCCGTCACATCTCTTCTCAGAGATAAGCTGCCACCATTCTAGCGAGTCTTTCACTCTATATTTTTACAGTCTTTGTACATTTATTTCATTAATAGAAATTGTGTATTACTGTATCTCTGTGTTTATGGTTGCATCTCTAATATATTTCTGTTATATTACTGGATATACGTGATATCTCTGTGCATTTCTTTATTATATCTCCTCTCTCATTTCGTGCCGAAAATAATCCGGATCATGTCTTATTTCTATGAATAGTTGTATTTTGATGTATGCATGAGAAATAGTTATGGATATTTGAGAATTATTCCTAGAGAGACTAGTGGTTGCATGGGATCTTTTGTATAAGTCAGATCTTTAGAAATACAATGCTAGTATATTTATCATTGATACTTCTTGTTGAGGCACATCTTGTATTTCTTGGCATATGGCTAATGGTTTTTGTGGTACATGGTTGAGGAGCATGAGTGAGTTGATGTGTTGTGATTAGTTATGGTACATATTGGACAGTGGAAGGAAGAAGTGGATGTGATAGAAGGCTACAAAGGATCTAAGTTTTTCATGGAGAGAAAACCATAAATGTTCAGAAGGAATACGCAGGTTGTAGTACAGACAGGCCGCATACATACGCGAGTTGTACTATAGGTAGGGAGTGTACATACACATGTTTCACTACTGACAAGTCGCGGACCTATTGATAGATTGGTATCTTTTGAGGATTGATTCCTCTTCTCAGTTGGTACTGAGTTGTGTAAGTTGATTCTTGCATTGTATAGATGGTGCTCTTGTGGATTTGTAACTCTATAAAGTTGTTGTTGATAACCCAAGGATTGTAGTCCATAATAAAAAGAAAACTGTACATGCATCTTGTGTTCTTTGTGTTCCTTGTGGTGATGACTTATTGATGATATATGTTGTTGATGTATGTCCACATTTAACTGGTTATAAATGACAGCAATAAGTAATTAGTAAATGGTGATTGCTAACTAAGGAGTTTTGTGAAGGGGAATTTTTAAAAAGAGACCTACATTGATTCACCCCCCCCCCCTCAGTGTGGTCGGTGTGTCCAACAATTTTTATTAGATCCGGCCTTCACTATAAGCCTTAACAAGCTTGGAGGAGATCCATGGACACACAAATGGATGATGAAGTTCCAATCGTTGATGAGGAAAAGTATTCTACATGGAGAATAGAAATGAAAGTGCATTTGAAGGAAATAGGAGTGGGTTTTTGGAAAGAAACTACTGGTGGATCAGTTCCTTTAAAGAACAAGTCAAAGTTTGCAGCTCAAAGGGAAGAAAAGAATAATGATGCATTGGCTCTCAAGGCCATTTTTAGTGGACTCTCAAGTTCTATCAAAGAGAGAATGGAACAATGCACTTCCACCAAGGATCTATGGCTAAATCTAGAGAAGACATACCAAAGAATAAGGGAAGACCTTGAAGACAATTCCATCAAGATCAATGAAGGTAAAGAATTTCCAAAATCATGTAATTGAAATGATTCTAAATGTGATGATTTTGGAAAAAGGGAAGACCTTGAAGACAATTCCATCAAGATCAATGAAGGTAAAGAATCTCCAAAAAACCCTGATTGTAATCTTTCAAAATGTGATGATGTTGAATATTTGTCTACAAGTGAAGAAGAAAATCTAGAGATAGTATGTGTAGAATCAAATGATAGTTATCCTGTGGAAGAAGTAGAAGAATAATTATCAGAGCTTAAAAGGAAGGTTGAATGGGGTCTATTTGAATACAACTATGACCATTGTTACATAGAATATAGCTATCTTGATGAGAACACTAAAAATTTTCTTAAAAGGAATCAAAGGCATATCTTGAAGTTAAAGGAAATGCTCAAAGAACAAGAAGAAAGTAAAAAGACTCAATTAGAAGAAAAATAAGAAGAGATCAAAAGACTAAAGAGTGAAATAGAACAAAATAAGAAGGTAGATGACGAGATTAGAAAAAGTCTTAAATTTAATGTCCATCTCAAGACCCAAATTGAAGAAGCCAAAAGGATAGAGGAACTATTAAAGAATCAAGTAAATGAAAAGGAAGAGTCATGTCATAAGTTGGAAGATGAAGTTGTTGATCTTAGAAAGAAAGTAGAAAAGTCAAACAAATTTTTGAATAGCTCAACAATCTTGAATGAGATATTGGATAGTCAAAGATCACCAAATGATAAATCGGGTCTTGGATACAACAAAGAAGCTACACATGTTGAAGCAAGCACCTCAAAGAAGCATGAGGTAAGTCCCTCACTCTCAAAGGATGGAAATAATGTTGCAATTCAACCATCTACACAAGGCAAGGAAAGTTTCAAAAGAACAAATAAAGGAAGACATCAAGAAGTCATATTTACACCTCAAAGAAGAGAGACACCTTCAAGATGGACACCAAAGAAAAGGTATGAAAATGTTTTTCATGGTCACTGTTACTCATGTAATGAATATGGTCACAAAGCTTTGCAATGTATATATTATGCAAGAAAAGATAAAGAAATATTTCATAACACCCTAAGGTGTTGGAGATGTAATCAAGTAGGACACATTGTTGTTCATTGTCACATCATGATATGCTACAGCTGTAGTGGATTTCGTCACAAATCCCAGGATTGTTGGAACACAGGAAGAAACACCATGATGAGGACTTCATATAGCATGACTAGAAGAAGGAATGAAGTTAGGAAGGAAGAAATTTTTGAAAAGATGGAAGCTCAAAGCTGAAGTTCTAAGAAGCAGGGACACCTTCAAAAGTGGGTAAAGAAGACTGAAAAACCAGAGAAGAATGGCAGGCTTAAAGGAAGCTCAAGTTTGTCATCTTTATAAGCATGCGTGGGTTACAATGGTAACAGTCGCGTACATATGCGATCTGACCTATGAATAGGTCGTGTACATACATGAGATGTCTATGCAGCAGACTGCATATCTGTGGTAAAAGAGCCTTGGGAAAAAAGCTATGCACATGAGTTGTAGCATGGTATAATGGTATAACTCTGTGTTGTAGGATCTGACATGGTTTGTTGCAGGGTCTGACATTGTTTTCTGCATGTTTTCATGATTACATGTTGGCATACATAATTGATGTATGTATGGTGGTGACATATGGTTGAGTGTTGAAAGACTATCTTGGATCCATGGTACTAACCCTAGAGTGTGGATTGAGACATTTTTCTGTTGAAAGAACAATGTTGGTTGTGACAGTGAAGTTATGGCACTTTGGTTATGAGATATATCATGATGATGGTAGCTAGAGATGTCATTGATCTATTGAGGCACACTTCTAGTGCATATTGGATGCTTAGTATTTGTTGTAGTGAATGGAGGTTGAGGCTGATCTTTTGGGGTACATGGTTGGTACATATTTGAGTTTCATTGATATATATTATGATGTATTATTGGAAGAATATTTGTTGGATATATTGGTGCATGCATTTGGCATATGGATGAGCTACATATTGGGACATGTAGTTCATGATTTGATGAAATGGTCATGTTGTACACCATTGATGAATCTATAGTTGATTCATGTTTAGTACACATTTGGTACATTGTTAGAGGCACCTACTAGTAATATGATTGACACATGGTTGATATGGAATTCATATATGAGGACACATATTGATTGTAGTTCATCGTGTTGTGGTATTGGTGCATGGTTAATGAACTTTCTTAGTACAGGTGGTGATACATGATTAGTGCAATGTTGATGCACTCGTAGATGGTATATGTATGTGGATGATAGTACTTGGCTAAAGTACACCATTGGTATTACTTGTTTAGCATATACTTTGGTACATGATATATGGGATGATATAGTTGAGACACTTGATTGATTGAGATACATGGTTGTTGAACTTGGTTCATGATAGAAGCATGTCATGCATGATATGACACTTGCTTGAGACACACGGTTGGCATGTTTGTAGAAGCATATGATTGATACACTCCATTTATGACATATTATGGCATATTCTATGATATTGATGTACATGGGTGATGTACATGGGTGTTGTGCATGGTTGGCACACAATATGGCACAGAATGTATTTGGTTGATGTTTTGTTCATGATTCTCTATTTAATTGTTGACCTATCTTTTTCTTCATGATGTATGGTATGGCATGAGTTTTGATGCATGGACAGGTCCAAGGATCGTCATAGAAAGAGCGGTTGATCTATGTTCTGGTTGAGTAGTAGCATTTGCAGCAGAAGCATATTGCAATGATAGCATATTGTTCATATTGCAGAGAAGATAGGGGGAGACATAACCATAGGGGGAGTCATTCTTCTTCCCATGATTACAGGAGGAGATATTTTATCAGATGCAAAGATAAATACTTGAAAAGGATCCCTATACCTGGAGAAAGAACACAGAGGCATAGTTCCAGGGGGAGAGATGGTCATAGAGGGAGCATGGGTGATATATCTTCAGCACTACATCAGAGTGATATCCCTTGTTCAAAAGGGGAGATATTATTCAAAGGAATATCAAAGGCATTCAGGCAGGGGGAGCAACCCCAAGGAGAGTTCATATAGGGGGAGAAGCCTTAAGGATAGAACTACCCTTTTCCATTGATGTCAAAGGGGGAGAGATAGTCACATTGATGTGATTGAGATGAATATTGATGTAGAGAAATGCCTTGTCTACATGTTTCCATCAAGGATTGGTGTTGACATCAATGTTGGTATTTCCATCAATGCCAAAGGGGGATATTGTTGGATCATGTTGTCATTGATGCCAAAGGATTGATTAATTGATGTCAAAGGATTGATTTCAAAGGAACAATGTCGTGTATGCCAAAGGATTGATGTCGAAGGAACAATGTCTTGTCATAGCATATTGATGTAATATGTATTTTCCTTGATGCAATATGTATTTTCCTTGATGTGAATGGATTATGTCAAGTGGAATCATAGTCATATGATGGCATGCATAGATGAAGATGGATCAATGAGTTTTCATTGATATATGATGCATAGATGAAGATGGATCAGTGTGGTTTCATTGATATATGATGCATAGTTGGATTGATGTAAAGATGACTCATTATTGTCCTGATAAGGAGTACAAATGGATGAACTCCAAAGTGGACCCCTTATGGTGAAATCCCTCATGGGAAGACACTTTGCAATTGAGTTATCCTAGAAGTATGGTTATAGAACCCATACTTAATTGTGGAATAATGAGATGAATATCAGTGAATTTGTCATTGAAACTATCCTAGATGGATAGTGTTTGTCATGCCATTTCTAGTGGTATGTGGAATGTCACATAACTCCTCACGGTTTAAGAGTTATGGCCTTACGAAGTTGGAGGACCCTCATATGTTGGCTTGAAGCCCCAAAAGTTCAAATAAGTCAAAGTGCTTGCAAATAAGAAATTATTTAAAAGTGAAGTGACAAAGTCAAAGAGGCTTATTTAAATAATAAAGTGAAGTAACGTAGTCAAGGAGGATTATTTAAATAATAAAGTGAAGTGATGTTAAGCCCTAATATTGGCTCATTACCCCTTAATTGGGGCATATTATATTAGTATTGTTATTTTATTTATGTGGGCTTTAGGCCATTAGTTGTAATTATACCTCCTAGTCTCCTATATATACCAAGGAGACATTTTCATTTTGAATCATCTTGTACTTGAACATTTAAGTGGGGTAAAAGGAGGTTTCCCCCTCAAACAGGATTATTATCTGAAATTATCTCTTTTTCAAGGCGTTGAGTACTTTTTATGAGGTTTTTCTATGCTATATTGATATTTGGTTCTTAACATATGGTATCAGAGCTCAAGGTCTTGGGGTTTTGCTGCTACATCTGAGATAGCTTGGAATTTTCACTATAATTTTTTTTCTACAATGCTTCAGAAGGAACGACTTTGGGGATATTTAGTAGACGGATCAAGGTACGTTGGGTTCAAAATTCAGATCCTGAGGCCATATACTTTCAGAGATAGAGCTTGTACAAGATAGGGTTATGAAATCATCCTAAACGGAGTCATTGCGGAATTGTCGCTATAAAAAAAATTTTGTAACCTTTCAGAACCTGAAATCTAGAGGATATTTACATAAATTTCTAAGGTATCTGTGGTAAAACGTTCATCTTCTGGGTCATCTTAAATTTGTAGATACACCCTGTGTAAGATAGGGTATCTGACTAGTCCTATTGACTAGTCTCAAGAAGGTGTTCTAGGTAAAACAATCATAACTTCTTCCTAGAGTATCCAAATTGAGTGGGACTAGTTTCATTGGATCGTGGACAGTCTATAGTATTTTTGGTACGAATTTCAGAATTTTATATTAATTATTTTGTGTGGGGCATGCTATACAAGTGAGATCTCCTGGAAAGGCCAAAAATCGGCAAGTTGTGGGAAAGTTACCATAAATTCCACTTGGCACATCCAATTTTGATCAGACATGTGGAATTGTAGAGAAGAAATATCAGAGAACTACATAAAAGAAAGTTTCATACCCATAAGGGCTGAAATTTGGGAGATACAAAAGAATAAATATTGTCTAGCATAACCACCTCAAAATCAAGGTTCAAAAGTGATACTTGGCCAACATGCCACCAAAAAAGGGAACTTCTACACCAAATAAGCCTCCAGAAAATCCTACTTGGACTCTTGTTGAAGGTGAAGAAAT
>ML777158.1:92110-105735 GCA_009831015.1 Picea engelmannii
CCTTTATTGTGGAATGTGATGCCTCGGGAAATGGAATTGGTGTTGTCCTAATGCAAGAAGGAAGGCCCCTAGATTTTGAAAGTCGACCACTCAAGGGAAAGGACTTACACAAACCCATTTATGAGAAAGAAATGATGGAAATAGTACATGCATTGAAGAAATGGAGTCCTTACCTAATAGGTAGGAACTTCAAGTTCAAAACAGATCATGATAGTCTTAAATACTTCTTGGAACAAAAACTATCTTCATAACAACAACAAAAATGGGTAACCAAGATATTGGGTTATGATTTTGAAATTGTCTATAAAAAGGGGAAGCAAAATGTTTTGGCAGATGCACTCTCAAGAAAGGATGAAGATGTTGAGGCCTTTCTCTGTGCTATCTCGATCATCCAACCCAATTGGATAATAGAAGCAAGGGATGAATGGTAGAATGACGAAAAAGTGTGGACTCTCATTCAAAGGTTGCAGCAGGATTCCAGTGCATCAGATACATTTACATGGAAAAATGATTCACTATGGTACAAAGATCACTTATATTTATGTAAGAACTCCCAACTCAAATAAAAGGTACTATTGGAATGGCACAACTCTCCAGTAGGAGGGCACTCGAGATTTTTTAAAACCTACCATAGAGTCAAGAAGGATTTTTTTTGGGATGGCCTTAAAACCGATATTCAAAGGTTTGTGGTAGAATGTTTGGTTTGCCAACAAAATAAGGTGGAAACAATTAAGACCCCGGGTCTTTTACAACCATTATCCATCCCAAGTCAGCGCTGGGAGGAGGTTTCTATTGATTTCATCATAGGGTTACCAAAGTCTGAAGGAAAGAGTGTCATCGTGGTGATTGTTGATAGACTGACCAAGTACGAACACTTTTGTGCACTCTCTCATCCCTTCAAAGCTAGTATAGTTGCCACCGTGTTCATGGAGACAATTCAAAAGATACATGGCAGCCCAAAGATTATTGTAAGTGACAGAGATCCCATCTTCACTAGACATTTTTTGACATAATTATTTTCTTGTTTGGGTACTCAATTGGCTCATAGCTCATGCTATCATCCTCAATCTGATGGACAAACCGAGATAGTGAACAAATGTATGGAAGGATACCTTCGTTGCTTTGTCTCTAATAAACAAACACAATGGTTCAAATGGTAACCCTTGGAAGAATTGTGGTATAACACGTCCTTTCATACTACAACAAAAATGACACCATTTATGGCACTTTATGGATACCACCCTCCTTCCATCACTTCTTCTATAAAAGAAAAATCTAAGGTTCAAGCAGTGGAAGATCATATCGAGAATCAACAACAAGTTCTCCAAATCTTAAAGGACAACCTGACCATGGCATAGAATCACATGAAACAACAAGCAGATCAACATCGTAGTGAAAGAAGGTTCGAAGTAGGGGATTGGGTATTTTTAAGACTACAACCATACAAATAGATGTCCCTCAAGAAAGCCAAGAAGGATAATAAATTATCACCAAAATACTATGGCCCTTATAAGGTGTTGCAAAAGATTGGTACTATGGAATACAAATTGGAGTTGCCTGCATCTTCATGAGTACACCCAGTTTTCCATGTTTCATGCTTAAAGAAGGTTATAGGAGACAAGATCCCAGTTCAAGCTATATTTCCAGAGCTTGACAAGGAAGGAAAAATCATATTGGAGCCTGAAGCCATCACTGACACAAGAATTCACCAGTTGAGGAATAGATCCATTTCAGAGTATCTCATTAAATGGAGAAAACTACCGGCTAAAGATTCCACTTAGGAAGATGAGTCTTTTATACAGAAGCATCGAGAGTTACTCAAGCATTGCAGACAACACTTGTCTCAAGGGGAGGGGCATGTTAAGCCTTATATTGGCTCGTTACCCCTTAATTGGGGCATATTATATTAGTACTGTTATTTTATTTATGTGGGCTTTAGGCCATTAGTTGTAATTATACCTCCTAGTCTCCTATATATACCAAGGAGACATTTTCATTTTGAATCATCTTGTACTTGAACATTTAAGTGGGGTAAAAGGAGGTTTCCCCCTCGAAGAGGCTTATTATCTGAGATTATCTCTTTTTCAAGGCGTTGAGTACTTTTTATGAGGTTTTTCTATGCTATATTGATATTTGGTTCTTAACAAGTGACAAAGTCGAGGATTATTTAAATAATAAAGTAAATGGAGAACTTTCTAATTATGGAAAGTGGTTATAAGAATATTAACCCTAAAATGAGGAAAATGAGTTAAGTGGTCAAGTGGCTATTGGATACATGGACAGGTGGAAAATTGCGCAAAGTTGGACATAGGTGACTATGTGGAAAAAATGGCTATGGGGACAAAGTGGCCTAGAAGATGCTTCTAAGGAAGCTACTTGGGGAGTATAAATAAGAGGCAGGGGTCTCTTGTAAAATAATCTCTTGAGCATATCTTGAATATTTATTCTAAGAGAGAGATTGACTGGAGGATCTCAAGGCTGCATCAAATTTTTTGTAAGTCTGAGATCTTGATGGTGAAAGTTTTAGAAGTTTAGAAACCCTAGTTTCTGAGGCATACGCGGGATGATAGTGTATTAGGGTGCGTAAGTATGTGGGATAGCAATGTATTAGGGTGCATACATGTTGGTAAATCCATGGAAACTTGAAAAGATGAAGATGCAGAGGTTCTAGATTCTAAGATCAAGCTCTCAAGAAGGTCTATAGTGCTCAGATACATCAGATCTATCCATTGGTTCAAAAGGTATGTCTTATTTCTATGAATAGTTGGATTTTGATGTATGCATGAGAAATGGTTATGGAGATTTGAGAATTCGTCCTAGAGAGACTAGTGGCCCTATGAGATATTTTGTATAAGTCATATCTATAGAAATACAGTGTTGGTATATTTATCATTGATACTTCTTGTTGAGGCACATCTTGTATCTCTTGTCATATGGATAAGGGTTTTTTTGGTACATGGTTGAGGAGCATGAATGAGTTGTTGGAGAGCATAGATGTTTTGTGATTAGTTATGGTACAGATTGGACAGTGAAAGGAAGAAGTGGATGTGACAGAAGGATGCAGAGGTTCTGATTTTTTCATGGAGAGAAAACCCTAAATGTTCAGAAGGCATATGTAGGTTGTAGTACAGACAGGTCGCGTACATACGCGAGTTGTACTAATGGTAGGGAGCATACATACATGTGTTTCACTATTGACAGGTCATGTACCTGTTGACATATTGGTATTTGTTGAGGATCGATTCCTCTTCCCAGTTGGTGTTGAGTTGTGTAAGTTGAGTCTTGCATTGTAGAGTTGGTGCTCTTGTGGAGTTGTAGCTCTATTCAGTTGTTGTTGATAACCCAAGGATTGTATTTCGTAATAAAAATGAAATTGTACGTGCATCTTGTGTTCTTTGTGTTCCTTGTGGTGATGACTTATTGATGATATATGTTGTTGATGTATGTTCACATTTAACTAGTTATAAATGACAACAATAATTAATGAGTAAATGGTGATTGCTAACTAAGGATTTTTGTGAAGGGGAAGTTTTAAAAATATCCCTACACTGATTCAACCCCCCCCCCTCTCAGTGTGGTCGGTGTGTACAACACAATTTTCTAAATGGAAACAAGTGTTTATTCATCTACAACCTTATAAGAAAACATCCCTCAAAGCATATCACTACCACAAATTTGATCGAAAATTTTATGGCCCTTATACAATTTTGAAGTGCATGGGGCCCGTGGCTTACAAGTTAGCTCTCCCTAGTCACTCTAAGCTCCATCTAGTTTTTCATGTTTTCTCCTTAAAGAAAGTGATTGGAACCAAGTTTCAGATTCAAATTAGTCTCCCTAAATTGGATGAAGAAGGCTCCATTTGTTTTTTGTCCCAAGTAGTCTTTGACCAATATAATCATTTTCTCCGTCGGTGCACAATCAACGAAATTTTAGTACAGTGGAAGGATACAAAACTTGAGGATTCCACATGGGAGTCATCGCATTCTACAACATTTCCCATATCCTAAGCCTTGAGTACAAGGATTTTTTTCAAGGGGGAAGGCATGTTAGGGTCCTATCCTCCCTAACCGCTCAAATATATAGAATAATATTTTTCCTATGTAATAAAGGCTGATATTAGTAAATAAGGCCTATATAATCATGTTAAATTGTCTAATGTAAGAAGACTTACTAGAAGGTTCCACCTCTAGAAATTTCTTCCTCTAAAATGTTCTCTAGAAGATAGAAATAGTATAAATAGAGGTAAAAAGCATGGAAAATGTTTTTCTTATGAATTCATGTGTACTCAGTCTCTTCCCTTTTGGATGTTTCCCCCTTGAAGAGGCAAGTAAAATTTTCTCTCAAGATAATAAAGATATAATATTTTGTATCAATTGTGTCATTGTGCTTATTTTTTCATTCTTTTTGCTAACAATCGTGATAAAAATTGTATTTATGCTATGCATATTTCCTTCCAATACCTTACATATAGATAGTATGCAGAGTGCATACCCATTGGATGTGGAATTTAATTCTACATCCAATGAGTGCATACACTTGAAATTTGAGTAAAATTACAAGGAGATAAGTAAAAAAAATTGATTTAAAAAGTAGTTTTCTTCCTGTCCCTCCAAAAATATATCCAGTTATGGTTGAGATTATATTCTTGAATCATATTGGTTCTTTTAAAGTTAGTTTTGATAGTACATTATTTTAGGCCCGTTTCTTAACTCGAAATTCCCATAAATTATGCATACTATTTACGAATCACGAGGTATTAGATCAAGTTTGTTAGAGACTTTGAAGAAACTTCCATCGAAAAAAAACTTGAACGGGGAGAAGCAGGAAGAGTTGAGAGACTTCAATAGACATATCAAAGAGAAAAATAGATATTGGAGGAAGAAAGTGGATGATATGGAGAAATAACTTTCCAAACACCATGATTCCCTCACCACCATGAGGGAAGGCTTAGATGGGAGTAGATTGCATCTCTTGCAATTGGAGGAGAAATTCACTCAGTTGGATTTGACAATGAAGGAAGAGACCTTGAAGAAACTATAAGAAGTTGTCCAAGAGACCAAGCAAGCCCCCTCAATTTCCACTATAAAAGAAAACACGATGATGAACTCAAGCATAGTAAACTCACCTTCCATGACCCTTTCTCAAGAGATCTTCAGTGACTTTGAAAAGCATGCTAGAGTCCTCAAATGCAAGATCATGAGGAAAATGGGATATGAATGCCAAGGGATAGGAAATGAAGGCCAAGGGACTATGATACCCATTATCGCTCAACACAGGTCTAAGGATGAAGGACTATGATTTAGTGGACAAGAAGTCAACACAATTTTATCTCATACCACCTTTGTCAAGATAAGAGGAACTAGAAAACAAGTCATTCCCATGGAGGAAAAGGAAAATGGAAAAGGAGTGTGCAACAAGACACTCAAATTTTCTTATAGATTCTTGGAAGAGGGAAACAAAGAGATGATTATGCCATCTAAATCCACTCTGGATAGTGAGGGACCAACCAACCAAGTTGGAAAGAATCATAAAAAAACTGAAAATGTATTACATAGTATCTTTGGTTTGTTTGATCTGTTGTAAGATAAGGGATCATAAGGACAATAATTGTGGGAACTATAGAAGGCCAAGAAAACTATGTAGGAACTATTTCCAGTACTATATATTGAATGGGCATTGGTAGGACAAATGTTGGAGGTTTCACCTAGAAATCCATTGAAATAATTGAACAACCAAGAAGAAATCTTAGAGATCCAAGGTCAGGGGGAAAGAGGAGATGCTAGCACTTAGAACCCAAGGAGAAACAATTGTCCAATTACCTCAGTTGCAATAAACAATGTCATCTCTAGTCATTAGATGGAAAATATGCTTATGCCAAAGGTAGCCCTTATTTATCTCTTACCTTCCATCTTGTAGTGTATTGGCACCCAAAGATTTGGGTAAATATTTAATGGATGAAAAAATGAATTTGTGCTAGCCTTTCCAGTTTGATGCGCGCTCAAGTAGTTGTACGAGGGGTGACAAGAGGTGTGTGTGTCAGGTCAAGTTTTTTATTGTGTGCCAGTTCAAGTTCTTCCAAATGTGCTATGGTTCAAGTTTTTTGATGCACTCCATAAATAAAGAAGACATTGCATACATGTCAGAATCAAGAAAAGAATCTTTTGGAATTATCCTCGAATGGTTACTACAAGAAGCACGAGGAAATGTGGAGAAAAAATAAGATGAGCTGGAAAGGTAGTTGATATTGTCACGATTCCAAAGAGGATACGTGGAAAGCATACAAGTGACAAAAGCATGTGGGAATGGAATTCAAAGGAGTGAGTGGGGAAGAACTGAAAGTGAGAGAGAGCCAGAGCCTAGAAGCAAATAAAAGGGAGAAATGACAACATAAATAGAGTTATTTTGTTAGTAAATTAGTTTTTGATTTTTTAGTTGTGGGTATTGTTGTCATTGAGCTCACTCTGAGCCTATGTTTTGTAATGTCCCTAGATGTAAGTCTGAGTATGTTCCATTGGTAGAGTTTGAAAGGAACCACATGGTGTTGTGTGATGTACTAGGAAAATTTATAAGAGTGAAAGGATTTGTTGCTACCAATGGAAAATTACTTAATACATGTGTGTAATGATGGAATGAACATAATAAATTTGTAGTAATTCTAGTCTCATGATTTGTTACTTATCCATAAATGGAATGGGTGTATTTTTATTTCCTATTGTTAATTGTTAATCAATTTTCAATGGATTGTTTGAATGCCAACCCAGATGGAATTTTTTCTAATTAGTAATTCATCATCATCAACACAAGACCAGATAGTCTATATTATCATCATGGTGTCTTGTGTGAGACTTCTTCACCCTTTGGATAAGGATTGATATATCGATGCATTAGGGTTTTTGTTTGGTCAAAATCACGATGAACCCTAGGTATTCAACCCCCAGTGTTAAGAAAGATGCACACAAGTGCGATTGAGAAAAAAAATGATTCTTTTGTCGAGACTTGAAAGTATTTTATTGAATGATGAAGGCAAAGAATGAGGTGGTATCCAAACCGAGAGGAAACTCAATATTGGTTGACTTCAAATGAAGATGAGTTTTATTGGAGGGAAACCCAAGGTATGAATGTTAATGTGGATCGATGGAAGGATAAGTATATCTACATTGATATGCATGAAATTTTATTTGTTGAATTTCCACGTCTTTTGTATGAGTGGTTGAAGAGGTAGACTGATATTAATAATGCTTTGGGGCCATAAGAACCAATAGTTTGGGATCAATCCACGATTGATAGGATGAAAACATTGGATAACAAGTGGACTTGAGCCATTGACTTCTAGTTTTCTTGGGTGAATGATGGGTATAATTGAATTTGTTGTGGATTACACCGATTCTTTTAGCGAAGCTAGAAGAAATTTCATGGAAGGCCCTAGGAAAAGGTTGTTGGAAGAAATCCCACTCTAGATAAAAATTTTGTTCATGGAGAAGGGGTTGATGCACATGGAGCCCGAAAATATGATCAAGTAGAATCCAATAGCACTAGGGGGGTGGATGAAAAGACAGGGGAAAAGTGAGAGAGGAGATGGATCTGGTGAGGAGGATCCATAAGTTGTTAAAATAAGGTGAGGAAGAGGAGAGACCTAGAAGAGTATAGAAGAGAGAGTCAAAAGGTACGCAAGAAGAGTTGAGTCAAGGAGAGTAGAATAGAGAAGTGGAAGGACGTTAAAAAGGGATACATGATGAGGGGTAAGGACCAATATGAAGAGGAATGTGATCACACCAAGAGAAAGTGTGGAAGAGTGTGTTGTGCCAGACAGGAGCACAGATGAGGATAGTCTTGCAAAGAAGCACGAAATTGAGTGTAGCGTATCCAGTGAAGATACTAGTATTAGTGGTTGTAAGATCCCAAAAGATGAAGTTTGAACCCCTTGGATTTTATGGAGAGTCCCAACTTTGAAGGAATATTGGGCATAGGAGAACGAGAGGAAGATGGAGGATCCCCTAGTGGTGGGGGAGAAGAGATAGCGATAGTGGATGATCTTCCACGACTGCAAATAGGAAATTCTTTGGGTTCCCTCATGATAAATATTAGAAGAATATGGAGTTACCCCCCTTTTGAACAAACCCTCTTGTGCATTTGCAACCAATAAGAGAGAAAAATAGACAATGAGGTGATTGGAGTAGAGGAAAGAATAGGAAAATAAAGAAGATAAATGATGAGTGAAGAATAAGACAAAGTCAACACTACTTCTCAAGGAAGAGTATTAGTACCAAGGTCCCAGACACCCAACAGTATGCTCGAAGGAAATATAGTTTGAGGTCCATGATGGTGAATCAAGATAGTACCCTGAGGCTACCCATGTTCCATGGGATGGGTAGAGATTATGCAAAAGAGCATTGGTTCACTTGTGAGGTGATATGTTCTATGAATAGGATCACAGAGAAAGCATCGAATATTGCACAACTGGAGACCACATTTAGGAATAGAGCCTTGACATGGTATATGAAGTACAAGGCTACTGCACTGGTGGAACAGACGAGGTCCCTGACAAATATCAAGCAGGATTTGCTAAAGAAATTCAAAAATCCTAAGTTAGAGTCTCAATGTATCACATAGATCAAGGTGATTAAGTAGAAACCATGAGAAACCATGTGGGATTATGACCAACAGTTTAAATATTTGTTGGATAGGTTGACGTTCAAGATCTAGGATGTACAACATATATAAGGGTTTATTGCAAGGTTACTTCCACATATCTAAGTCTCACTCACCTAGTAGAAATTTATTACTCAAGTAGAGGTGGTGGAGATTGTGATGTGCCTAGAGGCTACACCCAGAGTCATAGAGACATCGATAGGATTGGTGCAAGTACAGTCCCCGCTAGCCAACCTAATGATGCAATTACAGTATATGGTAGAGGAAAAATTCATGTGCAAGCACTTATGGTGTACTATGTGTCGATTTGAGGGGCATCGTAGAGATGAGTCCTATACTTGAAAAATATGTTGTGATGGGTGCACCAAGTCCATTTCCAACTAGGCCTTAAATGGAATGGTACAAAATTTGCAGGTCGTGGGGCCATTGACCACCCCATTTCCCAACATTGGAATCTATTCTATGAACTCTGTGAATTTGTGGGATATGATGTGAACAATTGTTGGTCACTCTAGCTAATGTAAAACCATACCCACGATGTATTTTTGGATCAAGAAGAATACAAGGGTGGTGATTGTGGTGGTTCTATGAGAGGTGGCTATCATGGAGGTCCCATAGGAAGCTATGGATGCGGTTGTAGATGAGGATATGAAAGTGAGAGTAGTAGATGCCCAACTTGTTTTAACTGCAAAAACATTGGCCATGTTTCAATATTTTGTACCAAAACATTTGCTCTCTATGGGTACTACTACAGTCTAGAGCATGTTACAGAGGACTACCCCAATTTGTTGAAGAAGTAAGAAGAGAAGAAGACATGTGTTACACATTATTTTCGTCATCCCTGTGACCATTAATGATGTAAACCTATTTTTTTCCTTCAGAGGGGTCAGTGGACTGAGTTTCTAAAGAAGGAAGGGAGAAGAACTTTTCCTGACAAAATAAGTTACATTTTCCTTTGTAAAAACCCTATAAAAAAGGAAGTTCACAGGTTGCATTATAGCTACGGTGCGAGAATGTCTTATTCTCGCAGGCTACATCATAGCTAGGTCACGAGGAGTTCGTAGTCTACTCTATAGGTAGGGTGGAAGAATGCTTACACGTGGGAAAAACGAGTGTTTTCTCGAATCTTCTAGAAGGAGAAACTTCCATGGTGAGGTGGCATCCAAATGGTTTGGATTTTACTCGCTTTCATGATTTAGTGGGATCATCCTAACCTCCTCATCTTATCCTCTTCAGCTTATAAAAGGAGAGGAGCTCTCATGGAGAAAGTTAGCTTTTGGGATTAGCTTGGATTAGATTGAGCTTTGGAGATTGTTAGCTTGGATAGATGAGCCATTTTGTTAAGATAGATTGTGAATATTATCAGATCTATGCTCTCAAAATTCTTGGAGTGGAAGTGTGTGGGGAACGAAGAATAGTTGAAAGGGACCTTACGACATCAAGACCATGGTTGTAATATCTCTTTCACATTTAATATGATACAATAATATGATTCTTTCCTATAAAGCTTGTTGTGTTTTATTATATGATTCCTTGATCACATACATAGGTTTATATTGAGTTTATGTTATTACTATCACTTTGGTTGGTTGCGTTCTTTTGCAGGATCATGATTGTATGAGTGTTGGAATGGAGCTAGGATGGCAATGGTGAGAGGAAGAGATGTTTAAATGGTATGTCACCTATCCCTCTTTAGTTAGTAAATTCAATATTTAAAACTTAAGGAAAGCGTCATGTTCTGGTGTGTTTTGTTCTAGATCTAGGTGGATCTAGGGAGATCAGTTAGTGTCTACACCTACTGATTTATCCAATAAAAAAATTGGTGACTCCACCGGGGATCGATTTGATCCCAACTTCCTCCACATCCTTAATTGAACCAGTTGACAAAGTGGTCGATCCGATCCCATCTTCGGTCGATCTCACTCTCCCTTTAGAGAGCGTTACTAAACTGGTCAATCTGATCCTATCCTTAGTCGATCACACTCTCTCATTAGAGAGTGAAACCCAATTGGTCGATCCTTTTCCACCTGTCGACCCCATTCTCCCCTTGGAGAATGAAACTCAAGTGGTCGATCTGATCTCATCATCAGTCGATCCTACTCTCCCGCTAGAGAATAAACCCAATATTGCCCACGTTTTTCTCGTTGATACAGACTCTGTCATGTCGGGGGGTATTCCTCCTTCTCTCATGAAACCCCCTCCAAGTAATGAGGCCATCCTTTTTAATTGGGGTGTGCTAACTAGACCTCGTCTTCCCTCTCACATTCCTTTCCAGATTACAGTGCAATTTTGTGGTCGGGATGTTCCTCAGACGTCGATAGATGAAGGTGTGTATGTTAGCATTTTGTCCTCTTTTTCTTGGCAATATTTGGGTTGTCCTCAGCTTGCCCCGGTTACGCAGAATTTGTTAGCTTTTAACAGAAGAACCAGAAAACCTTTAGGGACACTTCCTCAGTTTCTTGTAACTTTGGGAGGGAAAACTATCTTTATTGATGTCATGGTAGTCCAAGATCCCTTGGATTTCTCTTTACTCCTTGGGCGGGATTATTTCTATTCCATGAAAGCTATTGTGTCTACTCTTTTTGGTGTGATATATTTCCCTCATGATTGACGAGTTGTGACTGTTGATCAAATTTCATTCGTTAACCTTACCTGGATTGCCTCCCTGAATGGTTATTATATGCAGATGGTATCGCCCCTACCAAAGGTCAATTATGTGGCGTTGTCTCCCATGGCTTCAACTTCTGATGACTTAGATCTAGTAGTTGACATGGTGATCTCTTCGATGGGGTTGTTAGAGCTTGATCTCTTTACTCATGTCACGACCCTTGACATGGTGTCCTTCCAGAGTGTGTTTCTTCCTTCCAGTGAAGACCTCTTGGAAGCCATGATTGAGTTTTGTCCCTTGACATGGTGTCATTCTGGAGCATTGTCCTCTTGGAATCCATGATCAAGAAGAGAGATTTCGAGGATAGTTTTTGCGTCTCTGAGGCAACCTCGTTAAAAAATGAAATAGAGGTCTTTGAGCATGGTTTTTTATTTCAAGCTCGTTAAAAAATGAAACCACTTCTGAGGATAGTTTTTTCATCTCTGAGGCAACCTCGTTAAAAAATGAAATAGAGGTCTTTGAGCATGGTTTTTGATTTCAAGCTCGTTAAAAAATGAAACCACTTCCGAGGATAGTTTTTGCGTCTCTGAGGCAACCTTGTTAAAAAATGAAACAGAGGTATTTGAGCATGGTTTTTTTATTTCAAGCTCGTTAAAAAATGAAACCACTTACGAGGATATTTTTTTCGTCTCTGTGGCAACCTCGTTAAAAAATGAAACAGAGGTTATGAGCATAGTTATTTTTTCTATGTCAAGCTCGTTAAAAAATGAAATAGTTTTCCCCCTCTCTATTTGTTCGACACTGAGAGTCATCTCCAGTTGTTGCCCTTGCAGTTGTCACAACAGATTACTCCCGAATAATGGCAATAAGGAGATGAGGTTTTTACTTGTACCTTTCAGAACACCAAGGATGACCTAGTACCTTATCTTTCGGATGATTTTCAGTCTTACCTTGAGATGTTTGATAAGTACCCTTCTGAGCATTTGGACCCTACTTATGAAGATGATTGCCAACCACCGTTGTGCTCGGTTTTTTATACAAGTAAAGACATTGTTTGCCTGAAGAAGTTTTCTCATGAATTTTTACCCCAACTACTTGTTATTACTTTGCCAGGCTTTTCCATTAAAGGTGTAGTTGGGAAATACCTTTTTCATGTTAAGTTTCCTTCTGGGCAAACCCTAGATTCCAAGGGTTGGTTGGGTAATGCTAATTCTAATCACTTTTTCAACTTTCCCTTGGTAATTTGCCAGTCGTCTACTAAACTTTTGTCAATTCTCTCCTTAGAGCATGAAGACGTCCTAGGTAACCAGTCTGCAGGCCTTTTGAGTCAGTTCTCTGAACCTTATCATTTTCATGACCCTTTCTCGGATAGGATTGAGTGCTTTTCTTAGAGATGGACTTGGCGAGATTTTGTCCCTCCCACCCGCCTCCATGAGTTAGATTCTGACTTGTCCGATGATATGATGTATATTCCAACTCATGACATTTTTGTGCTTGATTTATCATTGTTTTGGTTTATGATGAAGCACAAAAGCAGGTATTGAGGAATGTTATTGGATTGGCTTCACTGGTTGTTCGAATATACCAACATACAACCAGCAGGTAAGTACAGGTAAGAGTTTCATTTTCTATCTGCATTTATGATTTCCTTACATGCACGTTTTATTTTGCGGGGTGGCAATACCACCCCACCTTTTGTCGTTGATGCTTTCTTGTCAAGTGTGAGCAGGTCACAGGTCTATGCCAGAGATTGTTGAGGTTCTCATGCGCTCTATAGTTAGCACATGTCCCCGAGTTGGAGCCAGATGTTATCCCCGATATCTAGGGATAACTAGGAGATCATGTCTCGAGGCCCACATGGTCCTAGACATGGAGTACCCAGAGAAGGTTTGACTTGAGCATGGCCCTGGAGGGCCCATCATTCTTCTTCTTCGTCAGATTTGTCCTGTCAGCAGTAGCAGTTTCCATCACCACCGGCCTGGACTTGCATCAGAGAGGACTCTTGCTCAATGAGGTAATTGGTCCGAGGTATCATGGTATGTGTCATATTTGATTGTTATAACCTTCTTATATATGCATTAGGTTCCTTTCATTTAGGATGACTGCTTGGATCTTACACTAATCCACTTGACCATTGTTGGGGTGATTGATGGGGCAACTTAGCAAGTTGGTATTCATGGGTTTTGGTTATCCACCAAGGGGGATTTGCAGATCCATCGTCCGCTCCCACCATCTTATCACTTTTACATCTTATACCCCGCTCATCCATCCCATTTCCCTAGTCTGGCCATTAGGATGACCTTTCAGGGCTACATCTTGTCTTGTGGGAAGAAGGGGCTAAAGGCCCAGGGGGTAAAAGCAGCTGGTA
>ML777158.1:122774-149855 GCA_009831015.1 Picea engelmannii
CAAAGCACCTTCTTTGCGAAACAATCTATCAAGGCTCGATGAGTTGCTAACCAATCCATTCCAATGATTAAGTCATATGCCCCAAGAGCAGTGACATATACCTTCAACTTGGTAGTGCACACTCCTAGGTCTACTACACAATTATAGACACTAGGTCCTACATCTTGTTTCTTCCACGAAGCCATCTCGACTTGCTTAAAGTCATCATGCTCATAGGCTACCAGCCCACTCTTTTCTAATGCAGATGGTGAAATGAAACTATCTGTCGCACCAGAATCAAACAAAATATTAACATTAACATAATTTAGCGTACCTGACGACTCCACTACGGTGGATTGATGTTCAGCCTGGCGGTTATCAACCGCTGCGTAAATATGGTGGTTGCTACTTGCTTTCCCCATCGGTGCCTTTCCTTCATTATGCACGAACCCTAGTTGAAACTCTGGGCAGTCACGCTGGTAATGGGGTCCCCCGCACCCCCAACAGGTGACACCAGGTGGAACCGGTGCATTGCTACGTGTTTGTCCTTGAAATGAGTTCCTTCCCCTGGAACCTCTGCCCTCTGGAACTTCAAATCTTGTTACTTGTTTCGTGTCATTGATGTGGGATACATTAAGGCCCTCCTGTGACGAGTATTTTCCTATCGACTTCAACTCATTATCTAGGAATTAGACTTAGAAACTAATTAGTACCTTGGAACTTGCATGCCTCAATGGTCGGTTTCCTCGCTTTCGACAGTGGGTTTTCATTACTGACCCCTGATTAGGAGATTCCGCCGAGTGTTCGACTTCATCTCATTAATTCACATTCGTTGGATTGTACTAGAGTACCTTGGGAGTAATTGAAATTAATGGTGATTTCCCTCGCACTTGTTAACGGTATTCAATAATGATCGGTAATCAAGTGGTTTCTACCATGTTCGACTTCAGCACATGTATTCACATGATTAGATTCGTACTATCGAGTGGTGGAGATGAAGACCCTGAATCTTTTCTAACAGATTTAGGTTGCGTTGGAGTATATTTAGTTTTTACTATTGCATAGATCCACATTGTATGTCTCGTGGCTATATTCAAATTTGAGTCTTTAACACATAGATCCACAGTGTATTTTTGGTGGCTATGTTCAGATTTGAGTCATAATGGCGTGGATCCACAATGTATGTTTGGTGGCCATGACCTGTCTTACTTGACATGGATCTTCGCATGTCGGCATTTATGCTCTGAGTCATTTGTATTCTGAGTATGGGAATGCCTACCTCAGTGATGATATATTATTGTACTGTATTTCCTTGTTTGTTGGCAGGTTTCTGACCGATTGTTCCTTGTTCCCTACACACACTCGACAAAGTATTTCATCTATCACTCTGTTCTAACTTCATACTTTGGGGGGCTCTTTGTTACACATTATTTTCATCATCCTTATGACCGTTAATGATGTAAACCTATCTATTTCCTTCAGAGTGGTCAGTGTCCTGAGTTCCTGAAGAAGGAAGGGAGACTAACTTTTCCTGAGAAAAGAAGTTGCATTTTCCTTTGTAAAAACCCTATAGAAAAGGAAGTTCGCAGGTTGCGTTATAGCTAGGGTGCGATAATGCCTGATTTTTGCAGGCTACATCATAGCTAGGTCGCGAGGAGTTCACATTCTTCTCTATAGGTAGGGTGCGAGAATGCTTACACATGGGAAAAACGAGGTTTTTCTCAAATCTTCTAGAAGGAGAAACTTCCATGGTGAGGTGGCATCCAAATGGTTTGGATCTTACTCGCTTTCATGATTTAGTGGGATCATCCTAACCTCCTCACCTTATCCTCTTCATATTATAAAAGGAGAGGAGCTCTCATGGAGAAATTTAGTTTTTGGGATTAGCTTGGATTGGATTGAGCTTTGGAGATTGTTAGCTTGGCTAGATGAGCCATTTTGTCAAGATAGATTGTGAATATTATCAAATCTATGCTCTCAAAATTCTTGGAGTGGAAGTCTGTAGGGAACGAAAGATAGTTGAAAGGGACCTTACAACATTAAGGCCATGGTTGTAATCTCTCTTTCACATTTAATATGATACAGTAATATAATTCTTTCCTATAAAGCTTGTTGTGTTTTATTGTATGATTCCTTGATCACATACATAGGTTTATATTGAGTTTATGTTATTACTATCACTTTGGTTGGTTTCTTTCTTTTGTAGAATCATCATTGTATGAGTTTTGGAATGGAGCTAGGATGGAGATAGCGAGAGGAAGCGGCATTTAAATGGTATGTCACCTATCCCTCTTTAGTTAGTAAATTCAATATTTAAAACTTAAGGAAAGCGTCATGTTCTGGTGTGTTTTGTTCTAGATCTAGGTGGATCTAGGGATATCATTTAGTGTTCGCACCTACCAATTTATCCAATAACAAAACTTTGCAATATGGTCACTCTAGCTAATGTAAAACCATACCCATGATGTATTTTTGGTTCAAGAAGAATAGAAGGGTGGTGACCGTGGTGGTTCTAAGAGAGGTGACTATCATGGAGGTCCCAAAGGAAGCTATGGACGCGGTTGTAGATGAGGATATGAAAGTGAGGGAGGTATATGCCCAACTTCTTTTAACTCCAAAAACATTGGCCATGTTTCAATATTTTGTACCAAAAAAATTGCTCTCTATGGGTACTACTATAGTCCAGAGAATGTTACAAAGGACTACCCCAACTTGTTGAAGAAGTAAGAAGAGAAGAAGACACTTTGCAATATGGTCACTCTAGCTAATGTAAAACCATACCCATGATGTATTTTGGGTTCAAGAAAAATAGAAGGGCGGTGACCGTGGTGGTTCTAAGAGAGGTGGCTATCATGGAGGTCCCAGAGGAAGCTATGGACACGGTTGTAGATGAGGATATGAAAGTGAGGGAGGTAGATTCCCAACTTGTTTTAACTACAAAAACATTGGCCATGTTTCAATATTTTGTACCAAAAAATTTTCTCTCCATGGGTACTACTATAGTCCAGAGAATGTTACAGAGGACTACCCCAACTTGTTGAAGAAGTAAGAAGAGAAGAAGACATTTTGCAATATGGTGACTTAAGAGCCTCATAGGAAGAAGGAGAAGGATCATGAGGTTGATGTCATGGTGATAACCCATGAAGGAGTGAATATGAGAATTGAATTCGAGCTTGGATAAATATTGGTTCAAAGGCCAGAGGGGAAGATAAGAAAGGTAGCACAACATCCTCCTAATTTTGATGTCTCCCAACATAAGCAGTTTCTTTGTGATGTGCAACAAGCCATGGAGGAAGAAAGAGAACAAGAATAGTTGCAACATGTGACACAGAGGTCACTTAAGGAGACTGAAATCCATGAGGAAGTTCAACTAATGACATAGAGGTTGTCGGAAGAGGCTCACTCCCATGAAGAATTACAACATGCAAAGGTCATTGGAGAAAGCTTGTGTTTGTGAAGAAATATAGTGCATGATGTAGAGGTTCTTGTAAGAATCACGTTGAAAGGAAGAGATGTGACATTCCAAACAAATCGCAATCGAGGATCATATGCATGAGGATATGAAGTGCACGGTACATGAAGAGGCACTATATGCTTTAGGTATTCAAACATATATTGATGATCAAGTAAGTAACTTATTATGTTGTTTTTTGAGATTGTTAAATGGTCCTAATGTTGAAAGAAGGTCGATGTAGATGTTAACAACCTAAATGGGGGAACAAGGGATGGAGAGAACTATATCATCCCCCCTACCAGAAAGGGATTTATGCCAATTCAATAAGTAGAAGTGCATAGGCCAAGATTTATTGACACCTTGCGTGTGATCACACTTTTAGGTCCTAATAAAGGGGAAAATACAATGAGACGTTAGATGAGGATGCACAAAGATCAATTATTGAGAATATCTAGAAGATCACAAGGTGCAAGGAATATTATGTCGATCCCATGATGGATGGGGAACTGAGCTGGAGGAGCGTGAAGTCATATGAAACTGATTCAGATGATGCCATGGAAAGGTGGAAGAACAAGATTTATGAATTTTCGACAAGAAGATGTGTGTGCATTACCACTGAAGTGCATGAAGAATAGTTTGGATCCTAGAGGATCGATGGGTCATATATGGTGGATATGTTTATTTCTTTGATGGGTCAAACACCATCAGGTTCACACCCTTGATACAGTGCTAATAGGAATATGTACAAAAATATGGGTCATGCATTAAGAAACTCCCCGTGAATGTGTAGCAGTGGAAGAATCCATATGGGAAACATTCACACCGGATGTATATATCCATTGATACACATATTTATGTGAATGACGGTGGATATCAAATTAGTGGCATGGGGAATTCATTCAATACCTTAAGGCACAATGTATGTTGCCCAAAAAAATCTATGTTCCTTAGGTTCCTCAGTTTTCTACATGGCGAATTAGAGAGCCGAATGTGCGAAGAAGTTATACAACTACACCCAATGTTGTAATAGAAGGAATGTCCACATGTTCAATCTCACTCAATCCCATTAAGAAAATAAATGAGTCCCAAAAGAGTAAGGGAGTAGTGGGTAGTCAGTGGATGTTTCCAGATCCAAAAGGGCCAAATGCAGTTCTCCATGGTGAAAAATGACTAAATGGAATCGAATGACGAAGTGCCACAAATTTCGAGGGGTCATTGCGACTAGTTAACCAAAAGATCGTTGATGAAGGGGTGTGCAAGAAGCATGAATGACACCCCTGGAGAATAAAAATTGTGCATGTAAACATACCTCATTGTCACAAGTAAAGTAAGATGACCTCAATCATCTCATGTCATAAATAGTGACCTATCTATTGTACAGTACCAAAGAAAGATCCTATTAAGGCGGTAACCAACAGTAAATGTTGAGATCCCACCCAAATATTATGTATAGTAGGAAATTAAAAGGGGTGGTAATGCATCGGGATTGTAAAAGGGTTAATGTGGCTCTAAAATATAGAATGTCATCATGGCCACCTCATGAAGGTATCGATCATTTATGTTTTCCTAGATGTACTGGGTGGTATAAGGAGGAATGTTCTGGTGGAGGCCGACGAACATGGTACGACACTTTTATTTATTAACAATTTGATGCATATCCTCCTAGTTGTACTGCCATATATGGAAACTTTTATCTCTTCAAGTTAGTACTTCTCCTACTAAGCATTAACATTCCTACTTCTATAAGAAATACTGTAGAACTTTTGAATGGTGGAAGAAATAAGCATAACCAATCAAATTTAGAGGATACTCAAACTAATGCTATTAGACAAAAAAATATGTGGGAGAAGTATGCATGGATTTGACAAGCAAACCACAGGCTTGCACCAAAGCTAAGACTAGTTAATATCGACAGATATCGGAGGCACCATTACCTCTCAATGTGAGCTTCACTCGATCCTAGACAGGAAAAGTGTAGGTTGTGCACTTCATGTATTATGATGTCTGAGACCCTAATCAGTTCCCCTCTTTGGATTTTCACAACTATGCAAAGGTGGTTCAAAGTGCAGACCACCAATAGTTGGTGAACAAACAAGAGTGGGCCAGACCTCTTCGTCAGGATGACACATCTTCAACCAATCCTAGATGAAGAAATGGATACTCTATAAATGTGCACTAATCACAACTAGGACTTAAATCAAGTCGAAGTTGCACAACTGCAAGAACAACGCATGGTCCCCACTATGGGGGGATCCAAGGATGATACCTCATTGAAGCAACCTTGAGACCCACACCCCACATAGAATTCAATGAATTCTACCATGATCGATGTGAAAATAAAATTAATTGGTCCAATCATCCTCATTACCACCCCCTAGTACAACAGGGACCCGACTAGATGGCATCGGGTGTGGCAACTTTGATCTTTGCACTCAAAAGACAATTTTTATTTCAACAACAAATCCAAATGGAGGCTATTTGTAATGTCGACCATATATGTCGACAAATTAGGAGAAAAACTTTGTAATATGATATTGTACTGTGGCCATAGACTAACCTATCCATACTGATTCTGGTGGATCTCACCAACATAGGTATCCCCTTAGCACCAATTCTAACTCCAATAGTGAAAGATTGTGTTGCAATACTACTTTTTTAGTTAAGTGAGTGACACCAACACTTGTCCACACTCATGCATAGCTACAACTCCAACATCAAGTGGAAATTGTCATGCATAATCATGCCTATGAACATTATCAAAAGGAGGTTCAGGATCACTAGGCTTGCAACAAAAGTATGATACAATATTTTGGTCCCATACAATTGTGTGGGTGAAATATACTAAGATTAGTACAACATTCACCAGCCTTATTGGGATGGTGGACATTCTATATGCATAGATATTGATTACTTCAACACAAGGCCGGGACATTCCCCCCTTTATTAAGCTCTCGGTTGTGAAGGCCCACCTATAAAATCTGGACTAACAAATTACATCTCTTCATCAATCACTCCATCAAATGAGCCCGAAGTAAATTCAATTGCAGCAAAAATTCATGCTAGCCAAAGAAGTTGTCCAAGATGGACAACACACAGTGAAGGCATTTTTTAGTGTGTTCAATTGCATCTTTGACTTATGGATTAACCTACAAAATCTACTTGAGCTGACTATGATTGATGAGAGGATTTTTGTAGCTGAGGCTGAAGTCACACAACACAATAGTATCCTGGCATATCTACCTCTAGGCCAGTGCATCACTGCGATGAAAACTATTGCATCCAAGACAAAATATATCATTTTAGCCTGTGTTGAACAGAAAATCATATTAGAGCTCATCACTACTACAATCGATAAGGAATTGATAGTTTATACCTAGCTAAAAAACACGTAGGTTTTTTCCAGTCCCTTGATTGAGAAAATATAAACAATGGATATGACATCTCCTCAAGTCACAAGAGTCTATGTCAATTCATATGTTCATCTCACTTAGGAACCTCAGGGAACATTCAATGATCCTGATCGCCAATTCAAGGAGTTCATCCAAGAAATCCTTATGACAGTTTCATCTATCACATCAGTCACTCCATGAGGAAGTTGGATTGAGGACAAACCAAATAATAATTGTGGGGGCCTATTGGTACCCAACATTTTGGGTAAATATCTCACAAATTCACAAATGAAGTTGTGCACGCCTATTCCATTTTTTTGCATGCTCAAGAAGTTGCACAAGGATTGACAAGAGGTGTGCGCTTCAAGTAAAAAAAAATTATTACGTGCCAATTCAAGTTCTACTAAATGTGCACCGGTCTGATTTTTTTTATGTGCACCAAAAATCAAGAAGAAACCACATCCATGCTAGAATCAAGAAAAGAATCTTCAAGAAATCTCCACGAATGATTACTACAAGCAGCACGAGGGAACGTGGAGCAAAAAGAAGATGAGATAGCAAGGAAGTTGATATTGCAATTATTTAAAAGAGGATGCGTGGAATGCATGTAGGTGACAGAATCATGCGGGACTAGCATTCATAGGAGAAAGTGGAGCATAATCGAAAGTGATAGAGTGCCAAAGACAATAAGCAAATAAAAGGGAGCAATGACAACAAAAACAGAGTTATCTTGTTAGTCAGTTGGTTGTTTTTTTATATAGTTGTGAGTATTTTTGTCATTGAGCTTTCTCTAAGGCTATATTTTGTAATGTCCATGGTTGTAAGTCTGCTTCTTTTCCATTTGTAGATTTTGAAAGGAAGCGCGTGGCATTGTGTGATGTAACACTAGGAAAATGTATAAGAGAGAAAGGCTCTATTGTTGTCAATGAATGAATTTCTTAATGTATGCTTCTACTGATGGAATAAAGATAACAAATTTGTATTAATTATGGTCTCAGGATGTGTTACTTATGCATCAATTGAATGGGTGTATTCTTGTTTCCTACTGTTAATTGTTAAGTAGTTTTCAATGGATTTTTTGAATGCCAACTTGGATTGAATTTCATATAATTACTCCTTCATCATCATCGACACAAGACCATATGGCATTTTTTATCCTCATGGTGTCTCAGGTGATACCTTCTTCATTCTTTGGCTGAGGATTGATATTTCAATGGCTTGGGTTTTTTGTTGGTCAAACTCTAGATGAACCATGGGTCTTCAACCCCCTAGCATTAAGAAATACACGTGAAAGTGTGATGAAGCCAACAAAGTTGGGGAACACTTTCTTGGATATTTTTTGGAGGATTCTTGAAGGAAAATAAGAACAATATTGAAGGGAGATGAAAATTTTGGGGAAAAAAAGTCTACAAATGGGAAGTTTTGATCTGAATTGGATGCTTTCCAAAATAAACTCTTTGTAAAATTTGTAATAAGCATTTAATTGTTTTTGGAAAAGTTGAGAAAATGCTCAAAATTGGATCGGTTGAAGTTGAAATGAACCATTGTGATGGTAGATGATTTGGATTGTATATGAAGTAATAGTCCCCTTTGTGTCAAGTTCCCTCATTACATGAGGAAACTCTTACCAAATTTGAGTCCTGGTGAGCCACTTGATTTGGTGGAGAAACTATCATTCCTTGACAATTTGATAGAGTTGTATTTTTTTCTAGGGGGTTCCCTTCATCTCAGTGTATGTGATCTGATCCACTATAGTCTACTCAATGCAATTAGGATTGAGTTCAATAGAGGCCAAATGTTCATCCACCTATGAGGTGTCCAATACGGGTGGAAAATATGGTCAAAGAAACTCCACATTAAATATCGGGTTCAAGATAAGGAAAGGGGGGATACTCAATTCAAAATAATTCTCACCCACATCCTTCATGATGGTGTAAGGCCCATATTCGAGTGGTATGGGATTCATGTGGGGAATTTTTAGGATCTCTTTTTGAAAATGAAAAAACACCTTATCAAAAACCTAAAACTTATGTGGAACATGATGCTAGTCATGTCGTTTCTTGTACTTGGCATTGGGTTTCTATAGAATATCATGAACCTATCGTTGGATGTGCTAGATATATTCAACAAATTCAGTTTCTCTATTTTCTTTGGTCTAAGCATGGGAGGAATATTTGTTAGGGACCTAACCTCCCTAATCCCTCACGTAGGTAGAATGATATATTTTCCATGTAAGAAAGGCCAACATTAGTTAATAAGGCCTATTTAATAAATGTGAACAAGTCAATGTAAGAAGACCTAATATAAGCTTTCGCTTCTAGAAATATATTCCTCTAGAATGTTCTTTAGAAGATATAATTAGTATAAATAAGAGTAGGAGGCATTTGAAATATTTTTCTTGATAATTATCGTAATAGAGTGCTACTCTTTTGGAGTTTTTTCCCTTGAATAGGCAAGAGAACATTTCTTTCTACCAATAAAGGTACCATTTTGGTATTGTGGTTCTCTACATTGTGTTTTCCTACTTGTATTTTCTACAAAAAAAAAAATTCTTCTTATTATAATAGATATGGTACCTAACAAGTGGTGTCATAGTACTTTCCTCTACAGAAACTATGGGAATTTGTTTTTTCAAAGTAGAGACATGCATTTTCGGCATCTTTAAAGAGCAAAGATTTATGATTCAATGGGTGAACTACTGTGGGGAAGACTACATGCAGGAAATACAGACGGTTTCACAAGGTTGTGTAGAAACCAACGTTTCACCTTGTTGGAAACCTCTATAACACCTTTTGGTACCCCTAGAGTATTACCGCATCAGAATAATTTGTACACGACCATCACTCACACATACTTTCAGGTTTATCACAATTCTCCTAGGTCTCCTGAAACCAACCCTAGATCAACTAATCGAATACCTAAATTCTATAGTGAAACAGAGAACAACACTCCCAAATATACTCTCTAGTACATGGGTAATTGGGTAGTATGGATAAGGGTACAATTGAGCCTCCTTAGTTGGTTCCATGAGATATTTGGTAGAGTACTATTGTTCAACACCACACATATATAAGAGAGCTATAGCAGAGGGAAAACCCTTGTCTGTAGGAATCCTTTAAACCCTAACCCCATTCATGTATTTCACTTTCATCATGGTACACAACCACAACCAAGACCTTGAAATCCACCTTAGTTCCACTCTAGACACCAAAATTGAAGAAATGAAATAGGACATGGAAGACATGGAAGATGCCATAAATAAGGACATCATTGACCACCTCGATAACCAACTTGACTCCTTTGCTACCTAGGTCATGGAAAAATTGAATATTTCCTGAGGCCTTACCTCATCTAAACAACCTTTTAACCCAAAATCTGTTGCTTCCTCTAATTCCTTGAATTTTTAGTCCAACCCCCTTCATCGTGATCTACGTCTTTTTCTAGTGAAAGTGAAAAAATGTGATGGCTCGAATCCCACTGACTAGGTCACTTAAATATAAAATTAGTTCTCCTTGCATGGCATCACTAATGACTTGGAAAAAATCTGTTATGGTGTCCTTTATATGGATCATGAACCCTGGAAATGGTGGAAATGGTGAAAAAAAATCACTCCAAGGGTGTGTTTCTTGGACAGAGTCTATAGCCGAACTTTATGAGCACTTTGACAATGGCACACACTACCAAGGTCGTTTGACCAAGTTGAAGCAGCCTGATATAGTGGAATACTTTATCACTACATTTGAACAATTAGATTTCATAACGGAGGGCATGTCTGATGCAGTCTTGATGGAATGATTTATCAATGTCCTAAAATATGACATTCAAGCCCAAGTTCTCATGGATTTCCCCCATATTTGTTTGGAAGCTATTAAATGTGCCAAGGAAGAAAAGAAGATTGTTATTTCTCATAATCAAAAACCATATTTTCTTCCTCGCCCTTGACCTACCAATCTTTCCCCTCATTCTACTCCTCTCAATATCCATAAATTAACTCAGGATAAAATGGTTGAACACCAACTCAAGGTCCTTTTTTATAATTGTGATGAAAAATACTTTTCAGGGAAGATGTGTAAGGAATAGAATATTTTTATGGCCATTTCCAAGGATGTTGCAGAGGAGGAGGTCAAAGTTTCCTTTGTGGAAGAACTCCTCCCAACTGATGCCCCTACTCCACCCTCTAATCCACCAGAAGTTGAACCATTGATTTCTCCACATGCCCTCACTCACTTCTCTGCTCCACAAAATCTCAATCTCATTAGCTACATTAAACATAGGAAGGTCATAATTCTTGCTCACAGTTATAGAACACATAATTTTATTCATTTTTGCATTTCCTAGAAAATTAATTGTTATGTCTGTGTCATTAACAATTTTCAAATCATGATTTCCAATGGTGGCTCCATGAAATGTGGCGAGCATTGTGAAAATATGTGTCTCCAAATTGGTCAATAAAACTTGAAATCTCATATGTTTGCTATTGACATGGGCAGTTGTGACATTTTTCTCAGTGAAAAATAGTTACACACTCTTGGCCCATCCTCATATATTTTAAGGAATTAACCATGCAATTCTAACAAGAGGGACAAAAATATAAGTTCCAAGGCATCACAACAGGCTCCCATGAGATCACAAGTTCCCATTGAATGGAAAATCTACTCAAAAAAGGTCATTTGAGCATTATTTCCCAAGTCCATTCTATTCAAGCATTTGATACACACTCTATGAATCCTAACCTCCAATTTGTCCTCTCCTAACACCAAGGTGTTTTTTCCACTCCTCGTGGACTTCCCTCTTCCTATGGTGTTCATGACCATTCCATTCCTCTAGTCCTCGATAGTATTTCTCCCAATGTTCTCCCTTATCATCATCCCTTTTTCCAGAAGAATGAAATTGAGAAAATTGTTCAATAATTTCTCGACATGGATGTTATCCATCCTAGTATTATCCCCTATTCTTCTCATGTCATCATGGTACTAAAGAAAGCAGTCACTTGGCTCTTGTGTCCAGACTTTCATGCCATCAACAAAATCACCATCAAAGACAAATTTCTCATTCTTTTCATTGATGATCTATTGGATGAATTGAACAGTGAACAATACTTTACTAAACTTGATCTTCATTCTAGCTACCACCATATATGTATGAAAGAGGAATGCATTCACAAGATTGCATTTAGAACTCATGAGGGTCACTATGAGTTCTTGGTAATGTCATTTGGCCTATGTAATTCTCCCTCCACTTTCCAAAGTATCATGAATCATGTTTTCCATCCTTTTCTCTGTCATTTTGTCTTAGTTTTATTTGATGATATGTTCATCTATAGTGAAACTTGGATAGCCCATCTCACCCATGTGGATCAAGTTCTCCATCTACTCTCTCAGCACTAACATTTCCTCAAACAATATAAATGTTCCTTTGGAGCCTTAAAAAAGGGGGTACTTGGGTCATATTGTCAGAAAGGATGATGTATGGGTGGATCCTAAGAAAATTGAATCTATGCGAGATTGTACTCCCCTTAAAACTCTTAATATATTGAGTGGATTTTTGGGTTTAATGGGTTATTATCACAATTTTGTTTAGAATTATGGAAAAATTGCAACACCTCTCAGTGCTCTCCTTAAAAGGAATTATTTCACCTTAACTCCAGTAATTAATCAATCTGTCCACACCTTGAAATAGGCTATGTGCATAAATATAGTCATGTCCCTTCCTAAATTCACAAATATTTTTTTCCTAGAATGTGATGCTTCATAGAAAGGAATTGGGGTATTCCTCATGCAATATGGCATGCCTTTGGCCTTCACTAGAAAACAACTTTCGTTGAGACATTTGGTCCAATCAATCTATGAAATGGAAATGTTGTTTATTCTATATGTCATGGATCTATATCATCCTTATCTATTTGGGAAATAATTCCAAATTAAAACTAATAATCAAAGCCTCAATTATTTTTTGGATGATATAGGTGACCAAGATATTTGGATATGATTATGATATCATTTACAATAAGGGAAAATAAAATTTCGTTGTTGATGCTCTTTCCAGGAAGTATGAAGAAGAAGGGTCCCTCTTTTCCCTCTCCTTCATTGTACTATATTTTCTCCAAGTTGTTCGCCAGGAATAGCTACAAGAACCCAAACTTTCTCACCTAATCCAAAAATTGCAAAACCATTATCCAACTTCTCGAGGGTAATCTTGGCACAATGAAGAGCTACACTACAAAAAAAAATTGTATTTAAGTAAACAGTCAGAACTTAAATCCACGGTGCTTTTTGAGCTTCATGATTCACCCATAGCTAGTCATTTAGGGTTTACCAAAACCTATGAAAGGGTCAAACGTTATTTTTTGGGGGATGGTATGAAACATGAAATCCACACCTTTGTGGTTGAATGTGATGTATGTTGATGAAACAAGGGAGAAATAGCCAAATCTCCAAGCACACTCCAACCGATTTTGATTCCCCCTATTATTTGGAGGGATGTTTCTATGGGTTTCATTTTTGGCTTACCTAAATCAAGAAATAAGTCATTCATCATGGTGGTATTCGATCATCTTTCCAAATATTCTCTCTTTTGTTCTCTTCATAACCCATTCACTTCATCCATATTGGCTCAAATTTTCATGGATAATATCTTCCAACTTCATGGCATGCCTCATTATATTGTCTTTGAAAGAGATCCAACTTTCACTAACATTTTTTTTCAAGAATTGTTTAGGCTCTAGGGAACCCACTTGCATCTCATCACCTCCTATCATCCCCAGACTGATGGCCAAACAGAAGTTGTCAAAAAGTGTTTGGAAACATATTTGAAATGTTTTTCATCTGACAGAAAACATCAGTGGACTCAGTGGTTACCCCTCGTTGAATGGTGGTACTGTTAGTATCGTCATTTTTTTAGTTACAAACAGTCCTAGATGAGTCATGATCCATGCGTCAAAGCATGTGAGGTTAGGTACTGAAAAAGGAATGGGTCGAAGTCAGCAAGTGTCGGTCTGGCCCTTGGAGTCAGGAAAAGGCGTCAGAATCAAACATGTGTAAATTGTAAAGGTATTTTCCCAAAAGGTCGGGTCCTGTCAGAAAGAGGGATTTTACGTGCCAAAGGTTGAGGAAAGTTGTCTGAGTAAGGGTCACATTCGAGGATATAAAGACCATCATAACCTCATTATGAAGTCATAATGGATAAGAAATCACGACGTTCATATCACATATACTCTATAGCTCTTATCATCTGTACTTTACAGACTCCGAAGTGTACCCATCACGCGAGTGTGCTGTGAAAATCTTCAGCTTGCTTCAAAAATTCTTGTCACCATGGATTCAGTGTCCTTTTTCATGATTCTATCCCTCTCTCGTTCCTCTATAAATTCCAGTCATTCTACATGTATTTCATTTACCATCCGATTTTATGTGTTTTCTGTAATTTCTCCTGTAAGCCCTGAGTTTTCTCGTTGCGGGAAAGCCGATTGCCATCATCTATGTCGCAAGTTAGGTCAGTCAAGATTGTCGTGTTTTTTCCGTCTTAGATCATGGTTAAGAACTTGTCGGAGTTGGCCACAAGATGGTATGTCGGGAAACAAGTCCCCTCACAGTCATCCTCTCATGCTTAGAGTTTTTGTCACACCCAAATTTTCTTGCGTGCTCCCCTACTGCGGCGAGCCCATCATCATCATTGTCACAACATCAACCCATTCCTGCAACGAGAGTCTTCGTGGTGCCTGGGGGTCATGCGGTGAATTCCTAAAGTCATTTTCTCTCATCGTGCAAAGTTTGGCTACCGCCCCTCCGACAGGTATGGGCTAAGAATATCATTACCCATTTGTCGCACGAAGGAGGTGTCATCTTTCACTACTGCACGCGCAGAACAAACATGCATTGCACCATGAAGACATCCCAAAACATAAGGAAGAGGGTGTGAAATGGAAGAGCTGTGAGGCCTGAGGCTCAAAACATGGATTTGATAAATGAAGATCCAAATGTCAGGGCATCATTCGAATAGGTCGGATGCATGCACTATTGTGAGAAAATCTAAGGATACAATGTGAAATTGGTGGAACAGTTTGCACTCATATTTAACAGGTTCCACGCGGTTATTGCAGGAATCACATTCCGAGTGACAGAGGAAACTTTGTCATCCATGAAGGATATCCCTCCGCATGGTGAGAGGTGTTCTAAGGGAATTCCTTTAGACATTCTATGCTATGAAGAATTCATCAAACCAAACTGCTAGAACGGGAAAATTGGAACGGGTGTTCCAAGTTAGTATCTATGAGAGCCTTTTTAGAAACTCATAAAGGTGATTAAAAATTATTTCACCCGTGAAAGAAGGTATGAAAGAATATAGCCACATCACATCACATTGTTGATGCATTTCATAGGAAAGAGGTCATTGAACTTACCTTTCTTATTGCACCAAAGTCTAGGAGGAATGGCAGACAGCATCCAATCTGAAGGAAACCACACAAAAAAGAACTTATCCCATATCTCACTAATCAAATTGTTTATAGTTGAGGAATTGAGGTGACGGGAAAAGGACTGGGATTCATTTTTTATTTAAGCTGACATCCCCAAGGACCCCAAAGGATATCCCCCTCTACCCACAAGAGAATAATCACCTCGCAACTCGGAAGTAGGAACAGAAGGGGTTGCAAGAAAAGAAAAGGCAGTGGAAGTCTCTTCTCCCCAATAGCCAGTACCCCAGAAAAGAGGTAAGCCAAGGAAGAATAAGGATCCTAGGGAGGCCCAAGATCCAAACTAACCGCATGCCCAATCAGTTTTTGAGAAGTTACTCATGCGTGTTGTTCGGCTAGAACCTATCGAGGGTTCAAGCCTGGAAATTTGTGACAGATGGAGAAGGTTAGACACTGAAAGCATGGATGTTCAGGAGTCATCACAGTATCTAAAGAGAGTGTATCTTGCTATTTCCAAGTTGTACTAGGAGAATAGGGAATTGAGAAGGGAATGTGAATTGGCTCAAGAGATAGCTCAGAGAAGCGCAAGACATGATCATCCAGCTACGCGATGAACAAAGAGTGTCAGAGGAGAAAATCGTGGAGCATTTCAAGGAATATGGACCGGCAATGGAAAACATATGTGCAGATCTAGACAGTGCTCAAGTGAAGCTAAAGGGGAACGGGGTCTTGAGAATACAGGTAAGGAATATAAAAAAGTGCAACTTGTCCCTTGGGAAAATGCCTAGAAATCAAGACTACAAATAAGGCCAGAAACATAATTGACCTCACCCCGTTTTTGTCTTTTTGAACGTGGCACGAAATTCCTCTTTCCCCGTGTCATGTTTCCTACTGAGAAGAAAGGAATATGATGGGTGTCTGCGTGATGGATATACGTTGCTCAGATGTTGAAAACCCACCTGTCAATAAGGACAAGTGTAGGTGAAACACACAACAGTTTTGAAGAAGATGTGTTGTCCCCTAATCATCATTGCCATCTGGGAAACATGAGTGACAGTCCACAGTTACCCGTCATACCCACCTATCACATGCATACCATAGCTAATGATCATGCGGAATTAATCAAATCCTATTACACTGGGTGGAAAAATTCTGACAAAGCGTTCAATCATTCAGATGACCCTTCAAAGGAGAAGCATTGACACATCACTTCTTAACGATGGAATCTTGTTGATGACTGAACCATCATGGTAAAGACTTTAGTTATGACATGATTGGGTACAGTCGAGTTTATATTCTTAGTAAGTTCCATTCAAAATATCATATGGCAGAGAATAACCAGAGCCGAATTTCTATGAGTAGTAGTTGGGGCCATGGCAGCCCAAGAGGGACATCTTTTTCTATGTATTGCATATTTTCAATGTAAGTCGGGTTGGTTGGAAAAGTAGTGTAGACAATGACTATTGAATGTAACTTTCAAACCCAATTGAAATATAATGCAAAGGTCCTAAGACTTTGATGAAAAGATTCTAATGGTGGTGGTTTGATTTATTGTGATCTCTCTTATGTACATGTTTCCTGTTTTATGTATATCCATGTCTACATTATGTTTAAATCAGAACGTTTTATAAGTCTATAATTCATCGTCCAGTGCTTTAGAATTCACCATTTAAATGCCTGTGTTTTCTTCTAAGTAATTTAGGATTCATCTCCATTGATGCTCTGAGTTGATTTATGTCATTTTCTCTTGCCACACACAACAACTTTGAACTGAAAGACCATTTCCTGCTTAGCCTTTATCCTCTCAAGTTTTAGTTACCAAGTCATTTATTTCTCTCGCTTTCTAGAATTTGACTCCATGGCCCAAGATTTTGTATTCCCTTTCCAACAGAACTAGAAACATTTCACAAACACAATAAACCTAGCTGACAATGCATATCCATTATTTTTTTCGAGACTAAATCTCAGAGAGAGCCCTCTCTAGGTTGGAAAGGCTAGTTTTTGGTCTTGAAGTTGGCCTGTAGGTTACCTTTGTCATTCGTTTTCTCAGCCAAATGAATTTACAAAGTGATAACAGGTACAACACATATTACCATACAACTACCTGCATGACTCATTTTGAATTAGTCTACGTACAAAAGCCATTGTCGGTTCTCTCATACATGTCAGGTGTCTTGAAGGTTTAGAAGTTTGAAAAAAAATTTACAATATGAGAGGGCATTCTTCATATCCTCAAAGAAAAATTGGTCATGGCTCAGAATCACATGAAGAAACAAGCAAATCAAGGTCATTCCAAACATCAATTTGTTGAAGGGGACCAAGTGTTTCTTCATGTGCAACCTTATAAGCAGAATTCACTCAAATTTGAACGTTGTAAGAAACTTTCTCCCAAATTATATGGTCCGTATACAATTATCAAGTGAGTGGGTGATCCGGATTTATGATTAGAACGAAAGGAATAACAAATTGAATACAATAACACAAATATACAAAGAAAAAACAAAGATATCCAGTGAAAAATAACTTCTATTGAATAAATAAAATAGGTTGAAACTTCAAAACTGCAGAACTGAAAACAACTTGCTCGAATGGTGGTAGCTATCTATGAGAAGAGATGTGGATACTATGTGCATCCATTTGAGTAGAATGATTACAACGAGGCTCCAAAGACCTCTTTAACATTACTCATGAATGTAAAAACCCTATACATCCAAAAACCTAACCCTAGGAGATGAAACGCCAAAAGTTATGTGGGCCTCGATGGGTAAGTCGGTACCTCAACTTCCCGTGGTCGTAACTTTTGCATACGACCTCTGTTTTAGGTGTGTGATAGCCCGTTGGAAAGGTATTTTTAAGAAATACACATTAGGCCATCAAAATCTGACTCTATCTATATTTTGACTATGGCAAGCCAAAAAAACATTATTTAGGGCTCCAAAACAGCCTTAGAAGTACAAAAAGATGTACTGACATGAAAACTTCCAAAATAGGACAGTTATATTAGGTGGGTGGACACCAATATCCACCTAGAATTTGTGTAGGGATTCAGATAGCCCCAAAGTGTAGAACCCACAATTACAAAGAATTATAGAAGAATGTGTTGAACTAAAAATTGTCAAGAGGAGCCAGTTGGAATAGGTGGGTGGCCACCAATATCCACCTGGATCACTCCTCCCCCCTTAGAATTCAATGGTCTCCATTGCATTGAGTTCCCACATTAGGTGAGGAAACTTTTGTTGAATTTGGCCCCAAGTGAGCCTCTTCTCTTGGTGTAGGAGCTACCCTGCCTTAACAACCCGATAAAGCTAGATCCTCTGCTAGCAAGTGCCCTTGACCTGTGTGTCCACTATATGATCAGTGGATGCATGTTCCATGCAGTCAAGGTTGAGCTCTATTGGCTTCAACTATTCTACGATCTCTAAGGTGTCCAATAATGATATAAAATATGGCTGAAGGAGGTCCACATTGAACACTAGGTGCAAGCCAAGGATGGGTGGAGTGTTGAGCTCAAAATCATTTCTACCCATAGCCTTGGTGATAGTGTAAGTCCCATATAAAAGTGGGTGGAACTTTCGATGGGGCTTTGTAAGGTTCTCTTTCTGCAAATGTAACCAGACCTTGTCTCCCACCTGAAATTGGTGCGGTACCCGATGTTGATCATGACACTGCTTGTACTTAGCATTGGCTTTTTGCAAAATATCATGGACCTGGTGGTAGATGTGATGAATATTCTCAATGAATCTGGTGGATTTTTCGGCTTCAGAGTGAACATGGGAATATTCTACTTGTGTGTTTGCAAGAGGTAGTGCAACATTAATGGGACCCAAGGATTGGAATCCTAGCCCCACCTGAAATGTGTTATGTCTGGTGGAGATATGGAGAGCTATTTTGTAGTTTTGTTGAACATAGGGAAGACTCTCATCTCATGTACATGGATTCTTAGAGTTGTACATGCGCAATATGTGCACAATCATATAATTGACGACCTATGTTCGGACATCGATTTGGGGGTGGAAAGTAGTGGATTTAGTGATATTGGTGTCCCACTGTGACCAGAGACTTGACCAAAATGTGTTGAGGAACTTGTTGTCCCGATCTGAGGTGATTATATGTGGTATCCCAAAATGGACCCACAGCCATTCGAAGAAGATCTTAGCAGTATCTACCGTTGTGATGATTTTCTTGTAGGTTGTGATAATGACCATCTTTGAAAATCGATCAACCACCACAAATACACAATGATTGCCATGCATGGTGGATGGAATGTGTTACGTGGGAAATCACTCTATGGCATGGGGTAAATCACAACAAACGGAAATGACTGCAGAAATCAACTCTAATCTCAAGTATGCTATATAAAAAAAATATGCTAACAAGACAAAATAAGAGCCTACCTCGTCTAGACATTCGATGAAGTCCATTGTTGAGCACTTGACTCAAATCTATACACCTCCAACTTGTCCTCAACAACCAAGATAAACAAGCATATGGTGATAATATATAAATTTATCACATATAATAGCATAATCCATCAATATTCATAACAAACATGCCCATGGAATAACAATTCAAATATTTGCAAGACATTAATTGGATAAGAAATGAGTATTTTTATTAAAATGTGATCAACAAAAGTGTATGAATGACAAACTTTCATGTCGGCACATCTCGGAACCAAGAAACCAAGTCCCTTCCATTTGGGTCTCCACCACTTCAATCCTCCACCAAAGGCAAGCTCATATAAGAGAGACAACGAGATTCTCCATCAAATAGGGAAGATCTTGGGGGCTGAACAATGTGTTCAGACTTAAAAGGAAAAAGGGATGTAGACTCAATATGAAGTGAATAATTTCTCCAAAGTAAATTTTCTCTCAAAGTTGAATTCTTCTCCCCTCTTCCACAGCTTGGATATGGCCAATTTATAGCCTTCAAATGGAACTAAAGGGTCGATTCAGAATGTTTCCAGTATATGGAAGGTCAAGGATCATGGATCCCATGACGTGACATGGAAACTTGACACCTTTTTAATTTTGGGCACAAAATCCGATGTATGTGGGTTGTAATGGTGCAACCTATGTATACACATGTTGTATAGTTGTTAGGGCACATATATGTGGAAAAATATTTTTTTTAGCTATGGGAATTACAAAAAGGGACTTTAAGTCTGCATAGGGAAATGGAAAAGGCCTTCTGAGCAAGTTGCATGGGGTGAGGAAAATATTGCTATAAAAAAAGGCGAGACATGTAATCCATCGAGATGGATTCCCAATGCCTCTTGGGAATAGGAAGAGGGGTGTATAATCCTTGCTTCTTGATGGCTATCTTGGAAATGGCACATGAAGTGAAAGATCTAATATAATTGTTGATGTCTTGTCAAATTTTTGGCCAATAAAAATGTTTTTGTAGAATGGCCACAGTTTTATCCACACCAAAATATCCTATCATCCGACTATAGAGGTGGCCCAGATGGTATAACAATCCATATTGGATGTGAAAATCAGTGATATTCTCTTATGTACTCAAGAGCTGATAGGTGGTGGAAAAGTCAGGGTCACACTGAAAAAATTTGGGGCCAATCTGATGCCTCATTCCCACAGTAATGGAGCATTGTGGTGATTGCAACAATAGGAGGGCAACTAAGGTAGTCGGCGACATGATTTGTGCTCCTTGTTTTATACTTGATGTTGAGATGGAACTGATGTAGGTATGTGGACCACTTTTTATGGCGGTCATTCTGCAACTTCCCTTGTGTCTATATGAACTACAGAGGCTTGTGATCAGTGTGGATGATTGTCTCCTTTCCCAGAATGTAATGTTTCCATTGACGGAAGGCTTGCACATTGGAATACATTTCTTTATCATAGGTGAGGTTTTTTGGATAGTATCTGAGAGTGTATCACTATGGTATTCTACTAGATTACCATGTTGAGTGAGAATTGTTCCTACAACATAGTCAGAGGCATCAGTCTCAATCTCGAACAGTTGTTGCATATCAGGTAAGGAGAGTATTGGATTTGAGCACAAGCGATGCTTCATATCATCAAATGTTTATTTTTGTGCCTTCCCCCATGTGAACTTTTCCTTGCCACCACCCTTGGTTACTTAGATGAGGGCCCATGCAATATGGGAGAATCGCAACACAAACCTTCGGTAGAAGTTGGCAAGTCCCAAGAAACTTTGAAGCTCAGTTAGTTTGGTTGAGGCTGGTCAGTCACGAATGGCTTTGATCTTAGTTGGATCCACATGTACCCCATGCTCATCAACAATGTAGACCAAGTATTGGACCATGTTCATGCCAAAGGAGCATTTTTCCAAGTTGGCATATAGCTGGTGCTGCCACAGAGTTCCCAAAACCTGATGAATATGTTGCATGTGCTCCTCCCAAGTTCTGTTGAATATGAGTATGTCATCCAGATATACCACCACAAAAGAGTTGGTGAAGGGTCTCAATACATCATCCATCAATCTCATGAAAGTTGTTGGTGCATTTGTTAATCCAAAGGGATTGACCAGCCATTCAAATAGACCTTCTTTAGATTTGAAAGTTGTATTCCATACATCATTTGATTCAATGGGAACTTGGTGGTAGATAGGCTTTATGTCAATCTTGTTGAATAAATTTACCCCCTTGAGTTGGTCAAGAAGGTCATCAATTTGGTGAATTGGGTACCGGTTCCTGAATGTGATTTTGTTTAATTCTCTGTAATCAATGTAGAGTCGCTAGATCTCGTATTTCTTATGCACTAGAAAAATTGGGCTTATGCAAGGGGAGGATCTAGGTTGGATGTGCTCCTTTTGAAGAAAATCTTTCATATGTCTCTTTATTTTGTCATTTTCCATCAATGAGCGAAGATACACTAGTCCATTAGGTAGCAGTGCACTAGGGGTTAGATAAATTGGATGCTTGACTTGGCAGTGCATCGGTACCCCGGTGGGTGAGGCGAAGATATCTTCATACTCTTCCACGATCCCTTCCACCTGCTACTACTGCAAAGAGAGGCTCTGTGTAGAGGTCACGGATGTGGTGGTGACCTTATTCTTACTATGAGCACGGATTACAAAGAAGATGAACTCCCCAGTCTATGAAATGACCTTACTGCATTGCTTAGAAGAGATTAAAGAAATAGCGATAGGTGTCACTTCCTATGGTATCATGTACAATTGTCTACCCAAAGTAATAATAACACTGTGGGGTCTAGACTCATACACAACATGTCGCTTCCACAAATATGTTTTTCCTAAAATAACATCACAAAATTCAAGGGGAGAGATATCACACAATACCTCGTCTTTAAAGGGCTTGATGTTGTAGGGAAGACGACATTGTTAGTTGACATGGATATCTCATCCTTCGCAAAGCCAACCGATGATGTAAGGTTGCAGGTGCGGTGTTATCAGTAGGTCCAGCCGCTTGATGACCTCTACTAAAATCAAGTTCTTCTGACTGCCACTATCGATAATGAAATGCAGCGGAGTCCCTTTACCCACATATGTGAGTGAAAGAGATGTTCCCCTTCCTCTAGTTCTTCTGGTTCACTTGCTTGGACTTTGGTGGTAGCAATAGTGGCACTGGGTTCGGCATCAATGATCCTCTTCCCACTTTCTAGATTTGATTTAGATTCAGAATCTGCATCTAACTCAGAATATTTCATCTTAGCCACCAGTGACTTCTTGGAGCGAAATTCTTCAGTGTTATGCCAAGGGATTTTATGGTATCCAGACCATTTTCCTGTGTCCTTCTTCAAATTCTCATTACCCTTATTGGGTTGCATCTTGGACTGGTTGTCCTGAGAGTGGCCATCTTTTCTCTGTCCCTTATTTTTGGGTTGGGGCCGCCCTTTCCCTACTTCGGTTGTGAGGAGTTTGCAGATCCAAACTCTCACCTCTTCTGCCTAAATTTCTTCTCGATCTTGACAGCATATCTATAAGTCGCACCTAATGATGTGATTTCCAGGAAATCCATTTATGTTTGAATGTATCTATGCAGACAACTAGGGTATTTGAGCACTAGATGTCATTCAAATTATTTGATACCCAATTTCGTGTGCAAGGTAACAAAAATATTGGTGAAATATGGTACTGTCTAGTCCCTTTCCTGACGTAACGTGGTCCATCTTGTGTACTGGTCCTCGTAGCTTCCAACGGGATAGTACTTTACTTTAATGACATCCCTGACTGAATCACATGTGGGAGTGACCACAAATATTTCATATTCCTCTATGGTCCTTTTATCAGAGTAAGTGTCCCACCAGTCCTTAACATGGGGGACGACCTTGAGGAGTGTAAAAGTAATATTTTCCATGTCGGAAAAATTGTGGACCGAAAAATACCCTTCGAGCAGATTCAACAATTTATCTACAACATTTGCATCTATTAGTCCTTCAAATAATGGAATATCAAAATTTACTTGTACCTTGAAGGGGGTTGCATGGCCGCTTGATGAAGATGTGTCACTTATGGGAAGACACCAAAGGATCTGTGCAAAGTTGTCAATCATTTCATTCTTTTGTCATGAAAGGGATTCCTCGAGCAACATTTTAAAAGGATCTCCCGCTCCATGTTCTTTTTTCTCATCCCCCATGGGTTTTGTTGGTCTCGGCATGGCCAATCTTGCAAAGGATTGATTGGTTTGAGTCCCAACTTCTTGTACCTAGATCATTTTAGGGACATGCACGAAGAAAAATAAATGAACAGAAGACCACTCTGATACCATCGATCCAGATTTATGAGCGGAACGAAAGGAATAACAGACTAAATAAAATAACACAAAGATACAGAGAACCAAAACAAATATCCAGTGAAAAATATTTTTTATTGAATAAATAAAATAGGTTGAAACTGTAAAACTATAGAACTGGAAACAACTAGCTCGAATGGTGGTATTTATCTCTAAGAAGAGATGTGGTTTCTACTCTCATCCATATGAGAATAATGATTACAATGAGGCTCCAGAGTCATTTTAAACATTACTCATGAATTCCAAAACTCTAGACATTAAAAAACCTAACCCTAGGATATGAAACGCCAAAAGTTATGTGGGCCCCGATGGGTAAGTTGGTATTTCAACTTCTCGGGGTCATAAATTTTTCATACGAACTCTGTTTTAGGAGTGTGATAGCCCGTTGGAAAGGTATTTTTTAGAACTACACATTATGTCATCAAACTCTGAATAATCCTATAGTTTGATTGTGGCAAGCCAAAAAAACAATGTTTAGGTCCCCAAAACAGCCCTGGAAGTACAGAAAGATGTACTAACATGAAAACTTCCAAAATAAGCCAGTTGGATTAGGTGGGAGGCCACCAATATCCACCTGGAAGTTGTGTAGGGATTCAAACAACCCCAAACTGTAGAACCCACAATTACACAGACTTACAAAAGAATGTGATGAACTAAAAACTGTCAAGAGGAGCCAGTTGGAACAGGTGGGTATCCACCAATATCCACCTGGATCAGTGGGGCCCCTAGCTTACCAATTATCTCTTCCCAGTCATTCTAATCTCCATATTTTTTTTATGTCTTATTCTTAAATAAAGTGCTTGGAACTAAGTGCCAATCTCAAACCAGTCTCCTTAAGTTGGATGAAGAAGGTTCCATTTGGTTGCAACCACAAGTAGTCTTGGACCAGCTAGAGTGTCGTCTTCGTCAGTGCACCATCAAGGAAGTTTTATCTCAGTGGAAATATGGGTCTCCAAAATATACCTCCTTGGAGTCGACCACCATTATGCAACAATTTCATCATATTAAGCCTTGAGGACTATTGACAAAAAAAATTGGTCACCTCTATTTTCCCACCCCTAGAATAATAATAAAAAAATTGACATTAGAAAAATAAAATTTTTGACCTATTGTAATTTCATTGTGTATCCCTCAGTATTAGCTTCATCACACATTTTTCATATTCAAAATCTGATTTTGTATGCTTGAGATATCCAGGATTTAGTCAAACCAGTAAAAAAGTGCTTCCTCAATATGTGACAAAGATAATTTTCTTGGAACCATGATCATTCTCATGGAACCACGCCATTTCTTGGAACCATGAGAATTTTTGGAACCACGTCCAATTCTTGGAACCACTATTTCTCTTGGAATACATCCATTCTTCTCTTGAAATATATCTATTCCACACTTAGATTTTTTTTCTATTTCCTTACCACTCCTCTCTTACTCTTCTCTTGTTCCTCTCTTACACTCTATTAAACACTTAGAATTTTTATCTCCTTATCATTCCAAGCCCCTTCTTATCTCTCCTTCCGTACTCCCAATTCTTCCAACACTTATATTTTTTCCAAATTTTCCCACCCCTCTTCATCACCTCCTTATCTCTCCACTCTCCTCTCCCTTTACTTCCCCTCCTATTCCATAATTAGATTTTTTTTTAATTCTTCTCCCTTCATAGGATGGAAGGATTTGCACTCCTTCTCACTCCCTTATCCCTCCATCTCCCCATTCATATTCTTCCTCCACCACACACATTTCTCCCCCCCTTACGTGTAACATACCCACTACGGAATTTGAAATTTTTTGGCCTTTTTCTTCTTTTCTCTGAGGAACGGAATTCCCCGAATCCCTACGGGGCCTTATACAAACCCTACCATCCCTTATCCGTACTCATATGATTGGCGGCTATGACCACAGGCCTTATCGGAGAGGTGCTCGTTAGCTTTCACGATTCGGGAAATCGCGATGCATGCATTTCCCTTTCTCTCTTGTCTTTCGAAGGGTTGAAACCCGAAACGGATCTAACCGCTTAACGAGATTAATAGAAACCCAGGTTAAGTCTAGGTACTCTACCCTTCAGGATTTCTCATACCGTAATTTCAGGAGGTGCAATGATAGGAAGACTTATCGTCAGGTATCCCGGGTGTCGAAACACCATATCTCGTCCACACTATTATTATTTCAAGGTTTTGCACTTCGGGTTTTTGGGACTGGCGAGTACAAGAGAGCTTGCCAATAGGTAGCTTGGGTACCGAATTACCGAAACCCCCAGTATTATCCATGCTAAGCCATTTCGGCACTTCCCCTTTCGGGATTTCTCATTAAGTGAGAACAAGGGGTCTCGCTCCTAGGTTTCCCGGAAGCCGAAAACTTCGAGTCATCAAAATTCTAAACATGCTCCACTATTTTGGGGTTTCCTCCATCGAGATTTTCAGATCGGCGAATACATGGGGCCCTCACTTAGGTACCCCGGGTGCTGAAATATCGAAGTCTAATAAATTCTCCATGCTCTATTGTTCGGGACTTCGTAAGTCAGGATTTCGGGACTTGCGAGTACAAGGGAAACTTACCCTTGGGTTTTCCGAGTTCCAAAAAGCCAAAATGTCGAATCAAGTCACACTATGCCAATTCAGGATTTCGCGAGTTGGGTTTCGCATATCGTAACATTGCGATACAAGAGGTTGAAGCTTCACGCTCCTCAACTACCTGAATGCCGAAAAGTCGATACACCCGCTCATCATACACTTGACCAAATTCGGGGTTTCGCAGTTCGGGATTTCACAACTAGTGGGTACAAGGGAACTAGTGTGGCACGAATTTCCCTATGGTGGTCAGGTTTGAGGCCTCCACAGATGGGCGGTTCACCCCCATCCCTCATTAACTCATGAGGAGCCTCTTCACCTACCAACTTGGCGAGTAATTCATTTTGGGGCCAACGAGCCACTCTTGGTTCTCCGGGCCAGTGAAGACCAAATACGATATTGGTTTCGGTTGAAGTTAGCGCCACCATTCCAGGTGCCTTCCACCACCTTTCTTTAGCCATCGTGGTCTCTTTTTCAACACATCCCCCTCCCAGCAGTCCTGCAACATATATATATATACATATATATATATATATATATATATATAT
>ML777158.1:149905-172669 GCA_009831015.1 Picea engelmannii
ATATATATTCATAATGTTAATTTACATTCGTCGATCTTGTATACTAAGGTCCATTCAGAATCACACATTCACATCTTTGATTTTGCCACATTTCTTGGCCAGCATAATTATTTTTACAGACTGGCAGAAACAGGGTGTTACAATTCCCTCCCCCTTAAAGGAACATCGTCCTCGATGTTCTATCTATCATCATGACATGTATGTACAGAGGTAAACAAAATTGGATATGCGTGTTTCATGGCATCCTCCATTTCCCATGTAGCCTCATCTGGGCCAAAATGTCTCCACTGCACCTTGACCTGTGCAATGGTTTGGTTCTGGAGTGGGGTTTCCTTTCTGTCCAGTATGCATTGAGGTTCTGGTAGAAATTCTCCCTTCGGTTCCACATGGATCACAGACCAGTCAATTATATGATTAGAATCATGTACATATTTCTTAAATAATGAAACATGGAAAACATTATGTGCTTTTACTGTGGGAGGAAGTGCTAGCTTGTAGGCTATAGGTCCCACTCTATCTAGAACCTTAAAGGGTCCATAGCACTGAGGTGCCAACTTGCCACAAGATCCCATTTTTAGGGAACTCTTCCTGGGCCTAACTCTGAGATATACATGGTCTCCCGTCTTGAACTCTCTTGGAGTTCTCTTTTGGTCGGCGTAACTTTTCTATCAGTTATGAGCGACCTTTAGGTTTTGTTTTATCTAAGTCACTTGTTGTTCCATTTCTTTCAACATGTTGGGTTCAAAAGAAAAAAAAATTATGGGATTACTCCAACTAATAGGAGTGTCGCATGACCTACCATAGAGGACTTCAAACGGACTCATCCTTAAGGATTCTTGGTAGCCGTTGTTGTAAGCGAATTCCACCAGTGGCAGGTAGTCTTCCCACTTCTTGGGTTGATGCATTACATGCATTCTTAACATGTCTTCTAGTATTTGGTTCACTCTTTCTTCTTGTCCGTTGGTTTGAGGGTGATAGGTGGTGCTAAACAACAACTTGGTCTCTAAACCAGCCATGAGTGACTTCCAAAAGTTGGAAGTAAATTTCATGTCTCTGTCAAACACGATCTCTTTCGGCATACCATGCAATCTAAATATCTCTTTCATGAATGTGTTGGCGATGTTTATTGCCTTACAAGTTGACTTGACGGAGATAAAATGAGAGGACTTGCTCAATTTATCCACCACTACCATGATGGTGTCATTCTGTTTGGTCGAGATTGGTAATCCAGTGATGAAATCCATGGAGATGATTTCCCATTTCCATTCCGGGATTGGTAGAGGTTGTAATAATCTTGTTGGGTGTCGGTGTTCTGCTTTTACCTGTTGGCATTCTAGGAATTTGTCTAGGTACTCAGTTATGTCTTTCTTCAACCCAGGCCAATAGAATTGTTTCTTGGTGGCCGTGATCATCTTCTGGTATCCTGGATGGCTAGTATAAGGTCTTTTGTGCAGTTCATCCATTATGAACCTCTTCAAGTCATCACAATATGGAATATACAATTTGTTTATGTAAGTGAGCAGACCTCCTTCCATCATCTGGTAGCCTCCATATTTTATCCCTGTGGGTTCTTGTTGCAGGTACGAGGTCACGCTCTGGAAGAATGTGTTTGTCTCTTATGCATTTTTGAATCTTTCCTTGACATCGGTCTCACAGGTGCTCACCGTGGCCAGGTGAATTGTTTTCATACTTCTTCTAAGGGCATCGACCACCCTATTTTCCTTTCCCTTAATATGTTTGATTTCAAAATCAAACTTGTTGAGGAGGTCCATCCACCTAGCTTGTATGGCATTGAGCTTTGGTTGGTCAAACAGATATCGCAGTCCACAATGGTCTGTCATAAGTACAAATTTTCTTCCCAGGAGATAATGCCTCCACATTTTCAAGGCATGCACTATGGCAATCAACTCTAGATCATGGGTCACATAGTTAACTTCGTGCTCATTCAATTTTCGGGATTCATAGCAGACCACACTTCCTCCCTACATAAGGACTCCTCTGAGCCCTTCCTTACAGACATCAGTGCACATGAGGAAGTCAATTTCAGGATCGACGATCTTCAACACAGGTGTGTGGGTCAGTAGATGTTTCAGGGTTTGAAAATTTTCTTCACATTTTTGTGTCCATGTTAATTTTATCCCCTTTTTCTGGAGGGCAGTGATTGGACAACCAATCTTGGAGAATCCTTTTATAAATATCCTATAGTATCCTGCTAATCCCATAAAGGATCTGATATTCAAAACATCCTTTGGGGTAGGCCATTCCATGATAGACCTAATTTTCTCAGGGTCTACTGCTACTCCTTCTTCAGATAGAACATGGCCCAAGTAATATATTTTCTTCTGGAAGAAGTCACATTTGTTGAATTTGGCATAGAGCTGATGTTCTCTTAGCACTTGCAGCACAAGCCTAAGATGCTCTTCATGCTCCTCTCTATTCTTGGAGTAAATTAATATATCGTCAATAAAAACCAGCACAAATTTGTCTAGGAATTTGTTGAGTACATTGTTCATCAAGCACATGAAAGTGGCAGGGGCATTGGTTAACCCAAATGGCACTACCACAAACTCATAGTGACCATACCTTGTCTGGAAGGAAGTTTTATGGATGTATTCACCCTTAATTCGGACTTGATGGTATCTCGACCTCAAGTCAATCTTTGAGAAAATAGACGCACCCCCCAATTGATCGAATAGGTCATCGATCCTAGGCAAGGGGTACTTGTTCTTTATGGTTACCTTATTGAGTTGTCTATAATCTATACACAGTCTAAGGGTATCGTCCTTCTTTTTCACAAATAGGATTGGTGTTCCCCATGGGGCCGAATATAGCCCATATCCATCATTTCTCTTAATTGTAATTTGAGTTCAACTAAATCGGGTGTGCTCATCTGGTAGGGTGTCCTAGACACCGGCACCACCCCCGGTACAATTTCTATCGAGAAGTCTATGTCTCTTCTCAGAGGTAGACCCGACACCTCTTCTGGAAACACATCTTTATATTCTCTCAGGGTAGGGTGGCCTTCGAGGCTTGGTTTTTCATCTTCAATAGTTTTCAACACCTATATTGCATATAGGGGACATCCTTTTTGACAATACTTTCTCATTTGCAGAGCTAATATTTGTATCACCGAGACAGGTTTTCGGATCCCTTGAAGGGTTATCCTTTTCCCTTCTTTGCTTACACATTCTAAGGTTTTATGGTAACAGTCCAATCTGGCTTTATGGCCGGCTAGCCAATCCATACCAATCAGTAGATCATACAATCCCAGGGGTAATAAGTTAAGGATTGTTTGGGTGGGGAATTTCCCCAACATCAATTGGTAGGCTGGTATAACCTCTACTACCCTTCTTTTGGTGCCAGTGGCTAACTGTACCAACCATGGCTTCGTATGTTTTTCTGGTTGTAGTTTACACTTATCAACAACTTTAGGGGCTATATAACTCAAATTTGAACCAGGGTCAATTAAAACATACACTAGATGGTTGGAAATCATACCTTCTATTTCCACCACTGAATCTTGGTGGTTAGCTTGGTTATTATCTAAGGCTACATAAATTTTCGGCACACTCCTCGCCACATCATTGACGGTGGTAGCTTCCTGGATGTTGTAAATTCTCTGACTATTCTATTGTCAATGTGGGCAGTCTCTCAATAGATGTTCGTCTCCGCAACCCCAACATTTCAAAGATTCTCTCTTTGGGTTATCAGTCTTCATTGGTATGGATCCAGAAGTTTTATTTCCACCCGAGGAGGGAAAATTATGTTGGTGTACACTCTGGGATAGGAAGCTCATTCTTGGGTTCTTCTCATAATTCTTAAATCCTAGGGATTTAATCCCCTTTTTTTCTGAAATCTCGAACTATTCTTTTGTTTCCATCCTTCACAAGGTTCTGTTCTATGTCCAAGTTGTTCATGACAATAGGTTTCCTTTCGGATAGTGCCTTCTAGGGTCTTTGTCTCATCAAATTCAATTCTATTCCGATAGTCCTTAGGTAGTCCACTGATGAAGCATTGTACCTTTGCCTTTTCTTCTTTTATATAATGTACATACCTCAATAAATCGAGGAATTTGTTGACATATTCTTCTATAGTGAGTTGTCCCAGTTTGAGTTCATAAAACGCTTTAGTCTTCTTGTCGAAATATTTTTCCGACAAATACTTCTTCCAGAAGTATTTCTCAAATTGCTCCCAAGACAGGTCCTCTTCGTGAACCCCTTTCACATTCTCAAGGTATTCCCACCAAATGGAAGCCTTTTCGTTCAAGTTGAAGGTGGCCACTCATGCCTTCAAATTTTCTGAGAAGTCATGGACTCTGAAATACTTCTTTAGTCCAAGTAGCTAGGCCTCTGCTTCCTATCCCTTCTTTATTTCACCGTCGAAGGAGGGTGGTCTGGCCTTCCTGAATTCTTTGAATTTATGACCCTTGGAAATCTTTCGCTTCTTATGTCTTCTTTGGGAATAAGAACTAGTTCTGCTGCTAAAATAGCCCTCTGAAACACCAACTTCCTTCCCAAAGGAATCGTCCGCCGTTGGTCCTTTACCTCTGGGATGGACCTTTTTTGAGGTGATCCTCTTAGTGTGGCCACTGATATGACCATGTTTCTATACCTCAGGTTCATGTTGCATTTGTCTTTGTAGGTTGGATAAGATCTGCAGTAAAACTGCGTTAATTTCTATTTGCTTCTCTTGCTCTTTCATCATCCTCTCATTGTCAGCCTTGCAACTTTGTATTTTGACCATGAGACTCCTCACAGTCTCGTCTGGATCTAGAGGGGTCCCTACTGCCCTCCTTTCCCTGGACTCTTCGTCTCTATTGTGGGATCCCTCCCCCACTTCATGGTGAGTCACCACTCTATACGTCTGTAATTTCCCGCGGTTGATCATCCTCTTAGGTGCAAAAGACAAACGCTGGTTGTTAGTCAATATTTATATACATTCATAACCCACTCATAATTCAAACTTATTTCACATGCATACACACAATCGGTTTTTTTTTCATTTTGAACTTTGACCTTTTGATTTAGGGGGTTAAGATAGCGGGTTACTCCTTTTAGGAGTGCTTCGAACAGAGCTTCTGCACAACTCGTTCATGAGCCCAAGGAGGCCAAGTGTTGTAACCATGCTCTGATACCAATTTGTAACATACCCACTACGAAATTCGAAATTTTTCGGCCTTTTTCTTCTTTTCTCTGAGGAATGGAATTCCCCGAACCCCTACGGGGCCTGATACAGACCCTGCCATCCCTTATCCGTACTCACATGATCGACGACTATGACCATAGGCCTTATCGGAGAGGTGCTCGTCGGCTTTCGTGATTCGAGAAATCGCAATGCATGCATTTCCCTTTCTTTCTTGTCTTTTCAAGGGTTGAAGCCCGAAACGGATCTAACCGCTTAACAAGATTAACAACAACCCAAGTTAAGTCCGGGTACTCTACCCTTCGATATTTCGCATACCGGAATTTCGGGAGGTGAAATGACAGGAGAACTTACCGTCAGGTATCCCAGGTGTCGAAACACCATATCTCGTCAGCACTATTATTATTTTATGGTTTCGCACTTCAGGTTTTCAGGACTGGTGGGTACAAGAGAGCTTGCCAATAGGTATCTCGGGTACCGAATTACCAAAACCCCCAATATTATCTATGCTAATCCATTTCGGAACTTCCCCTTTCGGGATTTTGCATTAAGTGAGAACAAGGGGTCTCGCTCCTAGGTTTCCGAAAAGCCAAAAACGTCGAGTCATCAAAACTCTAAACATGCTCCACTATTTCGGGGTTTCCTCCATTGGGATTTCGCGAATCGAGGTTTCGAGACTGGCAAATACATGGGGCCCGCACTTAGGTACCCTGGGTGCCGAAATACCGAAGTCTAATAACTTCTCCATGCCCTATTGTTCAATACTTCGTAAGTCGGGATTTCGGGACTTGCGAGTACAAGGCAAACTTACCCTTGGGACTTCCAAGTTCCGAAAATCCAAAATGTTGAATCAAGTCACACTATGCCAATTTAGGATTTCGCGAGTCGGGTTTCGCATATCGAAAATTTGCGATACAAGAGACCGAAGCTTCACGCTCCTTGACTACCAGAATGTTGAAAATTCGATACACCCGCTCATCATACACTTGACCAAATTCGGGGTTTCGCAGTTCGGGATTTCGCAACTAGTGGGTACAAGGGAACTTATCCTTGAATATCCCAGCTCCCGAAATACTCAATATCAATACTTACCCATGCTGGTCCAATTTGGGGTTTCGTGAATCGAAGTTTCATGACGTGCGCAGACAGGAGGTCTCGCACCTAGACCTTCCGGGAGTTGAAACTCCGAAATACAAACTCGTAAACCTGCACATCTATTTCAAGATTTCACCCATCGAAATTTTGCGGGTTGGGGATTCGAGACTTGCAAGTACAAGGGACTCGCCTCTAGATATCCCGAGTACTGAAACTTCGAGGTCTTACTGTTAATATTATGGTAGCTACGGGAGGTATTTACCCCCACGTGTGAACCTGACGAGAATAGAAGACTCCGGGAAGCAAGAGAAACCCTAATGAGTTGGCTAATAACTCTAGAAGCCTTGTCGGCTCAAGAAGAAATTTATATTAGGCTATTAGTCATTCAAGAGAAGAAGTCGACCAGAATTAATAATAATATACTGAATAGACACATACCCAGAAAGGGAAGTCGGCCCCAATAAACTGGCAGGATTACTATAAATACAGGGCACCAGTTCTCATTTGTCACATCTCAGGACTGCAGTTTTCCCAGTTGGTGCGCAGGTTTGGAGGAGGGTTGCAGCTGCAGCTGCAGTAGTAGCAAGTTTCAGTATTGGCTTGGATATCTCTTGGCTAGGGTTTGGACTATCTGATCAGTCTTTTGTGTTGCGCTATCCTTGGGGAAAGGTGTGCTACCCTTTGTTTGGATATCTAGCCTAGGGTTTGCTTCCAGAGGAATTCTCAGTCAAGGTTAAGGTGCTCGCAGGGAGGCTTTGACCTATGGTTGGGTGGCGAGGGTATCGTCAATGGTAAAACGAGCACACCATCTTCTATATTCTAACAGGTTATGGGCCCACACCCCTTCAGTCAGCCTAAAACATTGGAAGGAAGCATAACCGCTAGATATTGAGCTCATTGAGGAACTGCCGCTAGGGTTACCATCAAGAGAAGTTTCCAAAAGCACTGCAGCTAGGGTTACTAGCAGAAGTAGTTGCAGAAACCCTGAACCTCTTGTTGAGGCACCTTAAAGTGACGATATTGACCTAATCTCTGGATAGATCAGTGCGCCCTAGCCCAGCGCATCTCCTGGTACACTCAGAAGGCCAAAACGTGAAGTTTGGATTTCTGGTCAAATCTAGGGTTTGACCAAGTCAAGCAAGCCATGACGAACTCTATGAAGTTTGAGAACAATTTAGATGGAGCTTCTAACTTTAGAGCATGGAAGACAAGGATTGATCTCATCCTTGCTAAGAATAAAGTGTTGGACATTGTGAAAGGAAAGATCGTGAAGCCAAAGTTTACAGAAGGAGAAGAGAAGGAACCGCAGAACGTTGCAACTATGGAGAAGTTCAAAGACGTTGACATCAATTCCATGAGTATCATAGTGGATTCCATAAAAGACCACCTGATACCCGACATCTCCCATCTTGACTCATCAAAGAATATGTATGATTCCCTAACGAATCTCTTCTCAGTCAGAAACATTGGACAAGTTATGAGTCTGAAGAATGAACTCCGTGACATGAAGATGAATGATGACGACAGCATAACATCCTTCTTTGTAGGGATCTCCCAGCTAAGAGATCAACTACAAGCTATTGAAAAGATCACTTCAGAAAAGGAATTGGTGAACATAGTACTTAATGGTCTTCCCAAGACATGGGATGCATTTGTCGCAAGCATGAATACAAGGAAGGAGTACCCGACATTTGAAGAACTCTGGACTTGTTGTGCTCAATAATAATCAAGGATCAATGCAAAAGAGAAACCTCAAAAGAAGTACGATGATCAAGCCTTCACAACAAGATTCAAGAACTTCAGAAACAAAAAGAATTTTGGTTCAAGGAGGAAGCCAAATCAAGAGAAAGACATCTCAGAAATACAATGCTTCAACTGTCAGAAGTACGGTCACTACAAAAATCAGTGTCCCGAGCTAAAGAAAAGAAAGAAGAAACACGAAGCATCGATTGTCGAAGAAAAGGAACCGACAAAGAAGACTAAGCAGGATGGAAGAGACTTCTTCTACTAAAAGGTAACAACACTCTTCTTATTTTCTGTACATATCTTGCTTGCATCGTCTTTGTACATATCTTATATATCTATCTCTTGGAAGATAATGTGTTCCAAGAAGAACTATACCTATGGAAGAACAACAATATAAGAATGAATATCATTAGATAATACACACGAAGGGATGAAATATATCATGTGAAAGATATTACAAGATAAGTCAAATCAATCCTGAAGAGACTTAGAAGTCAGACATCAAGAGAAATAGGGGAAAGACTTATGACAACAACCAAGATGGAAACATGGACTCTGTTAAGACAAGAAAGCCAATTATATATTGCAGAAGACAATAAGGTTGCAGATGGAAGTGTGAACTCTATTATATATTGTAGAAGACAATAAGGACGGAGATGGAAGCATGGACTCAATCAGACAAAGGGAGCAGATTATATGCTCTCTTACATGAAGCAAAGATTAGGAGGGAGCTAATCCTATGATCCATTTAAGATGATGAAATGTATATATTCATGGTAGTAGACATGAAATACAGTACGTGTTCATCTCAACCGCAGAAGAAGACCTTTCGAAGAGAAGCCTTAAAGTATTCCTGGTTGTCCGTCCAGATCCGTGAATCGATGATGAAGGTAAGAAGTGGAATCTCTAAGGCATGGAATCTATAAGAAACTCCATGGACCCAAAAGTAAAAGAAAAACATGAAGAGGAACATAAACATTCCAAGAAAGAAAGAAGAACCAGAACAACCAGTCATTGTATCAAGAATAATAAGATTACCAGCCTGATATGAACTCACTAAAAGAAATCAAGCAGAAGAATTGAAAGTCATGATGAAGAACAGTGTACGAAAGACTTATGAATGAAAGCATTGTGAGATCCAGAACCAGAGGTTCTCTCGGATGGAGGGAGAAGACTATGATGATTGATTATTCCAGTACACCAGACTTATCTATATATAAGTCATTATATTATCCGCAACATCCATGAGTCAGAATTCTACATCAGTTGAATGCAAAGAATGTTCTCGAAGAAGAAATTAAGTAAGGAGTGCATGCAGAGCAATCTCAAGACTTTGAGGCATACCAGAAAGATACTCTTGTATGCAGATAAGAGGAAGACAACTTGGCAGAGAACCTCCAGTGCACAACAGAAGCGTGGTGAAGATTTACTATAACATCAAGATGACTATTCAGAAAATCAGATCTCATGATGATAGAAGAAGTGCCACATGGATATGTTCCAGTCCTCCAACTATGATATACTCTATTGTTCACATCTACAAGAAGCCTTCACAGTATTCCAGACTACAGTACAAGCATTACATTATCCATGATGAAGTCCAGAAAGGAGAAAGTGATTCTCCAATACATATCTCCACAGATGAGCAGATAAGCATACATTTTGGTAAAGCCCATATTCAAGATGAAAGAACTTGCATACTCAAGATAGAGCTCGTGGAAATAACTCTATTAACTGGAAGGGAAGACTCTCCAAGCTAGAAGAAGGTACGCAAACATTTATTTTTGTGATTGAAATAACTCTTCAGTTAGGAGGGAGCATTTATCTCTGTAAAAGTCCATATTGGACAGATGCTTTCCTGTTCAAAAAGTGGATTGAGATTTCTGACGGATAGTGGCTTCCCATTGTAGTTAACATGGGAGGCAGACTGATTGTTGATGTATCATAGATAGCGACTTCCCATTATGGGGAGTGGTCTAGGACAGTCATTCTTCTTGGTAGTCACTCTAAGTAGTGGTCAAGTAGAATGGTCCGCCTCCTCGGGCATTCATTCTTTCGAAGTTCACAGTTGTGAGAAGTTTTGAAGAATCGTCCATTTTGGAGGTTGATGCAGGACAGACATTCCTCGAGGGCAGACTCATTCTTTCCAGGATACACTTTGCTTAGTGACGGAGGAATGGCCCAGTGTGGGGAATGGTCCGGACAGTTACTCCTAGAGGGCAGACTCATTCTCTCCAGGCTACACCTTGTTTGGTGTCGGAGGAATGGCCCAGGGTGGGGAGTAGTCTAGGCTCAACAATCAGGGACAATTATTCCTCAAGGGCAGACTCATTCTCTCCAGGTTACACTTTGTTTAGTGTCGAAAGAATGGCCCAGGGTGGGGAATAGTCCAGGATAGTCATTCCTTAGGGAAGACTCATTCCCTCCAGGTTACACTTTGTTTAGTGTCGGAGGAATGGCCCAGGGTAAGGAATGGTCCAAGAATTTCTCGAGGGCAAACTCATTCTCTCCAGGTTACACTTTGTTTAGTGTCGGAAGAATGGCCCAGGGTGGGAAATGGTCCAGGTTCAGAAATCAGAAACAATCCTTCTTCCTTGGTTGAGAAGAATGGGAAAGATATCCTATTATATATATTCTATGTTGAGGGCAGAGATTCTTTGAGATCTCACAGACGTGAGTGAAAGATTGGCCCAGATGATTATTGTTGATATTCTATACTGAGGGCAGACACTCTTTAAGATCCCACAGACATGAGTGAAAGATTGGCCCAGTTGATTCATTTTTTATGATAACATTGTTTCTATGCAGATGAAGACTACTGTGGTGGAAGACATTCTTTCATATCTCACAAACGTGAGTGAAAGATTGGCCCAGATGATACAGTTTTTATCATAACATTGTTTCTATGCAGGATGCTCTCAGATGTTTGTTATGAATACTATATGACAGTAGATGAGGACTACTGTGGTGAATGTGTTTCACTGCTCACAACTATACGTTGTTGATCAAGTACTTGTGTGTTACTTGATGTGGTACTTAACCACTGGATTGTAGTTGTGTACTACTATGAATAGACACAGGTGTGTTCTATCCTTGTTCTAATTCCCTTGAAGACTATCAGCAGATTATTGGAGATGATCATTCAGATGAATGATGAACAGAGATTTTCCAGATGGAAAACAGTTCATAGCTTTCACTCCTCTTGTATCACTCTATGGTGAGAGTGACTTATACAACATCATATCTTACTACTCAGATGAAGTATAGTTTCGAGAGATGATGCAGCTGATGGTGATGGTGATGCTCATGATCTAGTCATGAAATAGTCCAGATGACTATATTGATGCTACCGGGTAAATGGTATGTTTTGTGCTCAAGTCCATTACCTGTAAATACCTCTCTAGCTAGGAGGGAGTGTTAATATTATGGTAGTTGCGGGAGGTATTCACCCCCACGTGTGAACCTGACGAGAATAGAAGACTCCGGGAAGTAAGAGAAACCCTAATGAGTTGGATAATAACTCTAGAAGCCTTGTCGGCTCGAGAAGAAATTTATATTAGGCTATTAGACTTTCAAGAGAAGAAGTCGGCCAAAATTAATAATAATATACTGAACAGACACATACCCAGAAAGAGAATTCGGCCCCAGTAAACTGGCAGGATTACTATAAATACAGGGCACCAGTTCTCATTTGTCACATCTCAGGACTGCAGTTTTCCCAGTTGGTGTGCACTGCATTTGCAGTTGGTGCGCAGGTTTGGAGGAGGGTTGCAGGTGCAGCTACAGCAGCAGCAAGTTTCAGTATTGGCTTGGATATCTCTTGGCTAGGGTTTGGACTATCTGATTAGTCTTTTGTGTTGCGTTATCCTTGGGGAAATGTGCGCTACCCTTTGTTTGGCTATCTAGACTAGGGTTTGCTTCCAGAGGAATTCTCAATCAAGGTTAAGGTGCTCGGAGGGAGGCTTCGGCCTATGGTTGGGTGACGAGGGTATCGTCAATGGTAAAATGAGCACATCATCTTCTATATTCTAACACTTATATCTTCTCCATACTATTATCATTTTGGGATTTCGCAAGTCGAGGTTTCGAGACTTGCGAGTACAAGGAAATACTCCCTTGGGTATTTTGAGTATCGAAACACCGAAACGTCCTAACTCATCCACATGCCATCATTTCGATATTTCATGGGTCAGGGTTTCGGGACTCGCGAGTACAAAAGGACTCGCACCTAGATACCCCGGGTGTCAAAACTCTGAAATATCAAAGTCTAAGAATACCATTCTCTCCCGTGCAGGATTTTAAAAACTACGCCATTAATTCCTTCTTTAGACCCTTGGGTAAATTTCACCAGTTTTGAAGACCCGACTGGAATGTCCTCTTAAAATCTCTGAGCTATTAGCTTCTGTGACTGGTAGTGAGAAAGCTCAAGGTTTTTACTGTGAAGGAAGTCATTTCTAGGCACTTACCACGACTCTATAGAGTGAGGGAACTTTCCCGAAAGAAGACCTGGAAAAATGAACTTATTCATAAATATATATATATATATATATATATATATATGTATAAGATGTATGCAGTCGTTCCGCTATAAGCATACAACCACCCTTTCTTATCAAAACACCATACAGACAGTTTTATACTGAAATCATTCATAATTTCACAAACCATGAGCATACATGTCAGAATATTTAAATTCAAGATACAAGATATAACACTTATCAGAAAAACACCGGGTTTGATGCAAGTGCTGAGAGGGGTGCTCGTTTCCACCCAACCGTAGGCTCAATGACTCTGAATGGATTTACCACTAGCCACCCCTGAGCTAGACCACGATGCTTGAGACTCTCTGTCTATGTTCTTCAGCGATCGAGAATGAAGGTTACTCTCTTTATTCTCTGTTATCACTCACTCTGTATTTTGTTCCAGAGTTCTTTCGATCTTTTCCTATGATCTCTCCCTCGCGTTCGTCCCTTCCACACCTTTTACCTTCCTTTTCTTTTTCGGTGAGGTTTCATGTGGCACGAATTTCCCTATGGTGGTCAGGTCTGAGGCCTCCACAGATGGGTGGTTCACCCCCATCCCTCATTAACTCATGAGGAGCCTCTTCACCTACCAACCTAGTGAGTAATTCATTTCAGAGCCAGCGAGCCGCTCTTGGTTCTCCGGGCCAGTGAAGACCAAATACGGTATTGGTTTCAGTGGAAGTTAGTGCCACCATTCCAGGTGCCTTCCACCACCTTTCTTTATCCATCATGGTCTCTTTTTCAACACATCCCCCTCACAGCAGTTCTGCAACATATATATATATATATATATATATATATATATATATTCATAATGTTAATTTACATTCGTCGACCTTGTATACTAAGGCCCATTTAGAATCACACATTCACATCTTTGAGTTTTCCACAGTTCTTGGCCAACATAATTATTTTTATAGACTAGGGGAAACAAGGTGTTACATTATGTCACCCTACCTCACCTTCTCCCTCTACCACCCTCATCCTGCCCCCCCCCCACACCTTACTCTACCATCACTTTAGCCCCTTCTCATTCCACCTTCCCCATACCTTCACACTTAAATTATTTTTAATTAATCCAAGACATATCATCCAATGAAATTATTCCAAATTGAAGCAAATTAGTTTTGACATATGGAAGCCAACTACTTTTTACACATGGAAACTCTATTAACAAGTGAGAGGATGACACATGGTAACAAGTGAAACCATGACTTGTAGAAACCAATCAAGTGGTGACATGTGGAAGATCATGGTAACCTATCATACAAAAAATTGTGGTGATGATGTGGAATGTTGACTCATCTCTTAATTGTGGTCACTCATCGTTGACTGGATGATGACTGAGCGCCTGTTGGAGGATGACTGGGAAATTAAAATATTTAATTATTTATTAATTTTCTAAGGGGTTGAATCACTAAGTCTCCATAGCCTCCATATGTTTCACACCAATTGCTTTCTAAATATTTCATTATATACATTAAAATTTCAAAAACTCGCATGCATGTGCGATATTTATTTTGAGAACAAGTCGAAATTTTAAATGAGAAGGACGAATTGAAATCAAGGGCCCAGGTTGCCCCATGAAATTTAATCAACGAAGGTTGAGTCTTGATGTTCTAGAGGCCATATATTGAGATCCAAGAGTCAGATTTGGGTAAACCATACCTTGTTGGAAATTCAATTCGACGAGGAAGATGATGAAATAGTTTTCAAGGGCTGAAAGTGGCCATAGTTTTCTCATAAATTAAAATAACAGTCAACAATATTTTTATTCTTTGTTGATAAATTTGTTTGGTACCTTGACTTCACAAGCTCATATTGTGAGATATAGAACTCCAAATTTCACCCAGGATGACTCGTTGGAAAGATGAGACAATGAATATCACATATGAAATTATTTCCATGGATTAAAATTAAAATTTAGTTCCCATAAAATTAAAATACATTCTGCTTTAAAAAAAGGAGGAAGCCAATTAAAACTTTTCAAATAAAAGTGTATTTAATTTTTTTTTATTAAATATGAAAAGGCCCACTTAAGGATGTGGATTTAAATGATGAAAATTCATTAATGAGAATTTATTTAGGATTTAATTAAATTTATTATTTCAAGAAATAAAAAATCCTTAACTACTCAAGAAGTTAGAAGAGTTGGTTTTATAAAACATGAAAATGCTTCATCAAAGAGTTAGAGAGAAGGTTGCATTATCATAACAAATGATTAGAAAAGTAGGGTCCAAACATAAATATGTATCCAAGACTATGATCAACAAACAAAGATCTCCATATTCTCCATTCTTCTTTTTCTTCTACACCACTTTCTTAATGCTTTTGTTCATATTTCTGAATTGAACATAATGTTGAGTTCTTGAGTGTTTCTCTTGTAATATTCCAAGAATTTTATTATATGATCTATTGGAATATTGTAACTTCAAAGAATGTTCTAATTGATTTTGAGTTATTATCTTATAGATCAAATCCCCTTTTGCAGATTGATCATGCTGAGTCTTGTTTAAGATCAAATCCCCTTTTGTGGATTGGTCAAACCATATTTATATGGTGGTATTTGTAAAGTTGCCCCCTAGTGTTTATAAAGTGGTTTTAACCACTTATAGAAGAAGTTGGTCCTACCATGTGAAGAAAGATAACCCTAGTGCCTCCTCAACTAGTATTTATATGTGACGATGGTGCCTCATTTACTCACTCTCACACTCACTCATCTAGTGCACATATCTTGAAGGCATCCGTAGTTGCGGGAGGAAGGAGAAGAGAGGCGCATGATCAATGTTGGTTTATTCCTTGTGTTTTGGTATTAGTCTTGGCATTGTATTGGAAATCTATTATTGAGGAATTTTTTTCTGAGTTTTCTCCCACATGAGGGTTTCCCAAGATAAAATGTTGCTTACCTTGTGATTTTGTTTCTTTCAGTGATCCTCTTTATGTTTTTGTTTTGGAAATGCATTGAATGATCATGTAATTTGGAAATAACCTAATAAAAATAGTACAAACTTAACATGGTATCATAGCATGACTGAATAGAGCATCTTTCACTGGGTATCTAAAAACTTCATTGTTGTCGTACAAGGAAATTAGGGATTTTTACTGAAGAGGAATTTTTTACCAAAAACTATCTTGGGAAGTGTGTCTTTCCCTACTGCATATTTTGGCAGCTTGATAGAACTTTTCTAGTGGCCAAATTCTTCAGAAATTCAAACCCTAGTTTTTGTTGGTACCGGAAAACCAAGAAACTAGAACCAGTGCCAAAAGTACCAGTCTAGAACTGCGCAGGTCAAGTTTCAAGGGGTAAAAATTGGAATTTTCTGAAACAGTCAGCTCCAACAACCTCGCCTCAGCCCAGCGCATCTAGTCCCTAGATCAAAATTCAAAAATTTGAAGTTTGAGAAATTAGGGTTTCCTCATAAAACCCTAAGTTGCAGTTGCAATACCAGTGCCTTCGTGCCCGTTTCTTGCACCAGTTGCAGTGAAATTTTTTATGAAGTGTTGGGACTGATTTTTATTTTGCTAGTGTGCCTTACCCTAGAAAATCTCTAGCTCCCTTTAAATTAAAATTTGTAGCACCTTTGTATTTTTTAAAGGTTTGTTATTTATTACCGCTATTGTCGGATGATACAACTACTTGTCAATAGTGTCAGAGGTATGTACTTGCATATGTTTAAACTATTAGTTTTAAAGGGTATTTCCAAGATAAAGGATCTTTTATCTAAATAACAATCATATATCTAGAAGGATCTTAGATCCAACACATTTAGAGGAATAATGCACCCCAAGTTTGATTATTTTTATATGCATCTATTTGTTATGACAGTATTTTGATCTTATGAACATCTAGGTTGTATGTTGAGGTTATGACCATCATAGTAACCATTGGTCAAAATTAAAGTCAAGGTATTATATTGGTTAAATTTGAGATTATAGAGCCCCCGGGGGGGCAGCTCAATTGGCAAGTGCCGTGAAAATGAAGTTCCATGAGGTTTCGAGTTCAATTCCCCCCGACTTACCTTGTGTGCCGCGTAAGGGGAATCGTGGGCACACCTGGAGGTTATAGGGGTAGCGGTTGGATAACACGGCCACGTGTAACGCGAGCACGTGCCCAACTAGTTGCTGATTCCTCCAGACACAAAAAAAAAAAAAATTGAGATTATAGAGTTTATTATCTAACTTAGATTTTTGTCAAGAAAGCATATTATTTCAGTACAGAGGATAGGTTGAAGAGAATGCTTGTCATCTTGAGCAAAGGAGACTTGGAGGAAAAGCAAAAACACTCATTCTTGAGGACAAGACTCTAGCTTCCAGGTTTGATTGATTGAGTTGATAAGATTCAAATTTCCACATGTCAAGTTTGATAACTACCCCATTACAAGTAAACACTATAGTTGATATAGAAATCCTTAAAAAAAAATTATACTTGGTAGCATGTGAGCATTATTGAGATAAATGCTTATTGTATTCTCTTACCATATATAACTAACATCTCCTCTAGGAGAAACTTCTTGTTCTGGTTCCAGGTTACCATGGAGGAATGATTAATCACAACACTACAAGTGTGTTGCTCTCATTTATTATTATTGTATTTCTTACTTTTGACCCTTGTTTTGGGAAGGTCACAAGTGATAGCTCTAAAGGAGCTACTATGACGATTGTTATTGCTATTTTATTACTATTATTATTATAAGAGTATTATTCGTATCTGTTATTTCTCCCTTGTTGTTCTTGTTCTAGGAAGGTCATAGGTGATAACCCCGAGGGAGCTACAGTGATGATTGTAGGAAGAAACATATCATATGAGACATGGAGTAGGCTATCCATGTTGTATACATGACTGTATACATCCATGTACTAAAGAATATGAAGAAGAAGCTACTTTTGAGATATAAAGTATCTCATATGGAGATTGATTGTAAGGAGAAGAAGGCTACAAATATGATCGAACATTAGAATAGAACTCGTAGTAGACTTGGTCAATGGATAATGAATTCACCTTGAAAAGAATTAGAATTTATTTGAAGTATGACTCAACCTTTCATATTAAGATTTGGTATACAACACCAAGTATATCCTATAGAGACTATGAATTCTTTGTAGACTTAGAAGAAATCAAGACTTGGAGTGAGCCTGATCTCAGAGAGGATCAGATGGGAAAAGGAGACATCTTCCAGGACTGGCAGACAGATTCCATGAGTTGAAAATACTAGCTTCAGAGACCTCTAGGAGACATGAAATCTTCTGAGAATATTCCCTTGTTTCAGTGACATAGAAGGAAGCCAGTCATAATGAATGGGATATGGATTTTTCCTTGAGACTAGAAAGGAAGTCAATGGTGACTTCCAAGATTGATCTAACAGATTAAGCATTTTGTAGATAATAGTATGAATATGTACAAAGCCTGATTTGTGTCCAAAAGATTCTCCCAGCAAGAGGAAGAAAACTATGATGAGACACTTTCTCCAGTAATCGAAGAAATAGTTCCAGTATTCGTGAAGACAACCACAACAACCATGATTCTGATACAATATGAGATTCATGGGGATCAGTCTTTGTATTTGAGATCGAGTTACCTCCATGAAATAGGAAAAGCTACCTTCAATATCAGTTATTGAGCCACTCTCACATGAAGTTGTTTCCATGATAGAATAGAGGAGCTACTCTTAGATTTCAACAACTACAGTGAGAATAGAGAAGTCATTCTCAACTTCAGAAATAGAAGTTGCAGGTGCAGAGTCTCGATTCCAGAGGAACAGTTGTAGAGAGAGTAGAGAACATACTCTCATGAAGTGAGATAGATAGTGCTTTGCAGAAAGCACATAGAACCAACACATGATTATACAAATTGAGTTGCAATTGAGCAAGTGTATCAGGTTGATACAACATGATTTTAAAATTTGGTTCCAAGTACGGGACATGAAGACTCATGTATGCAGGTTGAAGAAAGTTGTGTATGTGTTGAAACAAGCTCTGAGAGATTGGTATGGAAGAATTGACAATTTCCAGATGAGCTTGGGATTTACCACGAGTAAATTTGATCCTAACCTTTCCTAACCTTTACTTCAAGGTTATGAATGATGAACCAGTCATATTTCTACTATATGTGGATGATTTATTCTTGACAAGAGAATAAAATCTTATCACAGATTGCAAGAAGAATCTCACTACAAAATTTGAGATGAAAGACCTAGGCCCAATGCATTATTTATTAGGTCCTGAAGTTTGGAAGATCCCAGAGAAGCTCTTCATTAACTAAGGGAAGTATACAATTGTAATACTAAAGAGATTTGACATGTTGAAATTTAAAGCCATGACCACACCCATGGAAATGAATTTGAATATCCTGGTTGATACTTTGTCAGAGTTGGTTGATGCTACTCTATATAGACATATTATTGGATCATTGATGTATCTGACGAATACCAGGCCACATATATGCTTTGTTGTGAACATCTTGAGTCAATAGTCGGTGGAGCCCAGACGTGTTCACCTTGTAGCTTCAAAGCATGTGATGAGATACCTTAAGGGTACGTTGGATTATGGTCTATGTTATACTGGAGATCATGACTTCAAAATGTATGGTTATACTAATTCATATTGGGTTGGAATTGCCTCCAACAGGAAGAGCACTTCAAGATGTTGTTTCAGTTTGGGGTCATCCATGACTTCATGGAAAAGTAGGAAGCAATTCAGTATTTCTCTTAGCATAGCAGAAGCAGAATACATTGCAGCATGTTCCGTTAGTTGTGAATCCATATGGCTTCGGAATTTGTTGACAAGTTTTTTCGATCTAGATATCGAATCCACCATTATTCTATTTGATAACCATAGTTGCATAAAGATGACGGAGAACCCAGTGTTCCATGATAAGTCGAAGCACGTAGAGATATGGTATCACTACATTTGTGATATGGTGCAGAGGGGAGTTGCGGAGATCCAATATGTTGGCATAGATGAGCAGGTTTCATATGTGTTAACCAAGCCTCTATCTCGTGTGAAGTTTGAGTACTTCCAAGACAAGCTTGGTGTTGTCTGAAAGGACCTCCCTCAAAAGGGGGAGTGATGTTGATAATACTATGGTATCCTGACCAATAGCAGGTAGCTACATTAGGATTTTATATCCTAGGGGATTGATCCTCCTTGCGAATATCCTGAAGGTCTAGTAAGGATGGTCAGTCAAAGTACCTGTGCATGTATATTCCAGTTGTGGTCAGTAGTGGTAGCTCTGCTAGGATTTTATATCCTAGGGATTCTTATGATTCTTGGTGATTCAGATTTTATGAGCAGAAAGAAATGAACATAGATTATTAAAAGATGCTTAACACAAAATAACGGATATATAGTAAAACTAGTTTTCTATTCAATAAGGAAATAAGTTGAAACTGTGAAATGCAGCGGAAAACAAGCTTGTTGGAATGGTGGCGGCTTATCTCTGAGAAGATATGTGATGGTTGCGCTCATTCACAAGAAGATGATTACAATGAGGCTTTGAAGGCCTTTTTTCAATAAACAGGAATGTCAAAAATCCTATATATCCAAAAACCTAACCCTAGGAGATGAAGCACCAAAAGTCATGTGGGCCCCGTTTGGGTAAGTCAGTACATCAACTTCCCGGGGTCATAACTTTTGCATATGATCTCTGTTTTAGGCGCACGATAGCCCGTTGGAAAGGTATCATCGAGGAGATTCATTTTGGGGGCTGAATCATTCCTTCTACTATCATTGAGAAGCTTTATCCCTAAAAACCTTCATTTAGGCCCTCAAAATGGCCCCGAAAGTTAAAACTGCTAAAAATAGTAAATTGCCAAAATTGCTAGAAAATTGTTTTGAGCGAGTTGGAAAAGGTGAGTGGCCACCGATATCCACCTGGATCAATCCTCCATACTTAGGAATAAATGGTCTCCATTATGTTTATTTCCCCCATCAGATGAGGAAATTTTTGTTGAATTTGGCCCAGGGTGAGCCACTTGCCTTGGTGCAGGAGTTGCCCTGCTTAGACGAATCGATAAAGTTGGATCCTTTGCTATCGAGTGCCCTTGATTTGTGTGTCCAAAATATGATCATTGGATGCATGTTGTATGCATTTGGGTTTGAGCTATGTTGGTTTCAACTACTCTGTTATCTCTGAGGTGTCCAATAATGGTGGGAAATATGGTCGTAGGAGAGCCACATTGAAGACCAAATGCAGACCAAGGAAGGAGAGAATGTTGAGATCAAAATCATTGTCACCCACAACCTTTGTTATGGTGTATAACCCATAACAGAGTGGGATAAGATTTTGATGGGGCCCTGTAAGGCGTTCCTTCTGCAAATGCAACCAAACTTTTTCACCCACCTGAAACTTATGTGGCACCCGATGTTGATCATGGCGTTGTTTGTACTTGGAATTAGACTTCTATAGAATATCCTAAACCTGTTGGCAGATGTGTTTGATCCGCTCAATGAACTGGGTGGCTTTGTCAACTTCTGGTGGAGCAGGGGATGACTCGGTTGAGGTGGTCACCAGGCGTAGTGCAACATCCATGGGGCCCAATGGTTGGAATATGAACCCCACCTGAAAAGGGTTGTGGCCAGTTGAGCTATGCAGGGCTCAATTGTAGCTATGTTGGACATAGGGAATACTCTCATCCCATGTGCAGGGTTTCCTTTAATTGTACATGTGCAATATATGTACGACCATCCGATTGACGACCTCAGTTTGACCATCTGTCTGGGGGTGGAAGCCAGTGGATTTGGTGAGCTTGGTGTCCAGCAGTGACCAGAGGATCGACCAGAAAGAGCTAAGGAACCAACTTTCACAGTTTGATATAATGTTTTTTTGGATCCCAAAATGTACCCATACTCATTCAAAGAATATCTTGGTAGTGGATTTTGTTGTGATGTTCTTCTTGCAAGGGGCTAGAATCGCCATCTTGGAAAAGAGATCAACAACAACAAAAAAACAGTCATTTCCCCTCTTAGTGGATAGGAGGCCCGACATGTAGTCCATTAAGATGGATTCCCACAACCTATTAGGAATAGTCAGAGGGGTGTACAGGCCCTATTTCTTAGTGGTCGGTTTGGCAATAACACAGGTGGTGCAGGACCTGATATACTTGCCGACATCCTGTCAACATTTCGGCCAGTAGAAATGATTCTGCAGCACTTCCATTGTCTTTTCGACGCCAAAGTGTCCTACCACCCGACTGTAGTGAGCTTCCCAAATCAACTTCATGCGCTCGCTTGATGGAACACAGAGATGGCCTAGACGGCACAATAGCTTGTACTGAAGATGGAAATTAGCAACCACTGAGTTGGCAGCCAACATTTGGTAGGTGGTGGAGAAGTCAGGTTCTGTCTCGTAGAGGTGGGGCCATCTGGAGGTCTCATGACTGCAAGAGTCTAGCATCGTGGTGAGTTCCACAACTGGAGGTCAACTACGACAGTCAGCATCACAGTTGGTACTTCATGTTTTATACTTGATGTTGAGGTGGAATTGTAGTAAGTATGTTGACCACTTCTCATGGTGGTCATTGTGCAATTTTCCTTGGGTTTGCATGAACTGTAGTGGCTTGTGATCAGTGTGGATGACTATCTCCTTACCAATAGTGTAATGTCTCCACTGGCGGCAGGCTTTCACAATGGAGTAAATTTCTTCGTCGTAGGTATGGTACTTACGGATAAAATCTAATAGTGTCTCACTATGATATGCCACGAGGTGGTCGTGTTGAGTGAGAATGGCACCCACAGCATAGTCTGAAGCATCTGTCTCAATCTCAAATGGATGTTGCAAGTCCGGTAATGAAAGTATCGGGGATGAGCACAAACTCTTCTTCAAGTCATCAAAGGCTTGTTGTTGGGACAGGCCCCACACAAATTTTTCCTTACCGCTATTGGACACACCTACCACACTTAGAGGGGGGGTGAATGAGTGTGGGGCTCTTTTTCCCAAAACTTCCCTCTTGCACAAAAACTCATCAATTAGCATTCAACATTTATTCATTACCCATTGTTTTCATTTATAAACAATTATATGTGAGCACATATTAGCAACATATATCAGCAATATATCATCAACAAGTCATCACCACAATGAACACAAATAACACAAGATGTATGCACAATTTTCTTTCTATTACGGACTACAATCCTTGGGGTTTATCAGCAACAACTGAATAGAGTACAACTCTACAAGAGCACCAGCTCTATATGCAAGACTCAGCTTACATTCTCAGCACCAACTGAGATGAGGCAACAATCCTCAACAGATATCAAT
>ML777158.1:174094-188988 GCA_009831015.1 Picea engelmannii
TCTAGGATAGTTTCACCAACAATTTCCTTGATCTTCATCTCGTTATTCCTCATACAAGCATGGGTCCTCCAACCATTCTTCTAGGATAACTCAATCCGTAAAGCGTCTTCCCATGAGGGATTTCACCATAAGGGGAACACTTTGGAGTTCATCCATTTGTACACCTTATCAATCATGATAATACAATAATGAGAGCATGGGTCCTCCAATCATTCTTCTAGGATAACTCAATCCGCAAAGCGTCTTCCCGTGAGGGTTTTTACCATAAGAGGACCACTTTGGAGTTCATCCATTTGTGCACCTTATCAATCATGATAAGACAATAATGAGTCATCTATACATTTTTCCAACAATGAATCATATACCAATGGAACCACATCGATCCATCTTCATCATGTATCAATGACAACTCATTGATCCATCTTCATCTATGCATTCTCATCAAGGACAATACATATTATATTACATAAATCATCAATCAATCAATCCTTTGACATCAATAAATCACTTGACATAAATCAATCAAACCATTCACATTAATGACAACATGATCCAACAACTTCCACCCCTGGTTACTTGGCTGAGGGCCCATGCGATATGAGAGAATCCCAGCATGAACCTGCGATAGAAATTGGTGAAGCCCAAGAAGCTTCGAAGTTCAGTGAGTGTGGTTGGGGTTGGCTAGTCATGGATGACCTGGATCTTGGTTGGATCCACATGCACACCATGTTTATCAATGATGTAGCCTATGTAATGGACCCTGTCCATGTGGAAGGAGCATTGTTCCAAGTTTACATATAGTTTGTGTTGTCGCAGGGTGTGCAGAACCTGTTGAATATGTTGCAAGTGTTCTGCCCAAGTCTTCTTATAGATGAGAATGTCATCCAGATACACCACTACAAAAGTATTGGTGAAAGGTCATAGTATATTGTCCATCATCCTCATAAAATTTGTTGGAGAATTTGTCAAACCAAAGGGAATGACCAGCCATTCAAAAAGATCTCATTTTGACTTGAAGGCGGTCTTCCATACATCTCTTTGTTTTATTGGGACCTGGTTGTAGCCAGACTTCAGATCAATCTTACTGAAGTATTTGTCCCACATGAGTTGAACAAGGAGGTTGTCGATTCAGGGAATCGGGTACTGGTTTCAGACTGTGATTTTATTCAGGTCCTGGTAATCAATGCAAAGTCACCAAGTCCCATATTTCTTTTGCACCAACATGATTGGGCTCCCACAAGGCAATGAGTTGGGATGGATGTGACCCTTGTGGAGCATTTCTTGTATCTACCTCTTGATCTCCTCGTTTTGTAATAGAGAGTGATGGTAGACTGGCCCATTGGGTAGCAGTGAGCCTGGGGTCAGATCGATGGTATGCTTGACCTGGTAGTGCAGAGGTACCCCAGTAGGAGAGGAGAAGATATCTGAGTATTCTTCCATGACCTTATCCACTTGATTCTGTTGTGTGGAGAGATCGGCCATGGAGGCCCTGGATGTGGTTGTGATCTTTCACTCACTCTGAGAGCGAATCACGAAGAAGACAAATTTCTCGGTCTAAGAGATGACCTTCCTGCATTTCTTGGTAGAGATCAAGGAAATAGCACTAGGAGGGACTGCCTTGGGTATCATGTACAATTTTCTGTTCAAAGTAATAATAACACTACGAGGCCTAGAATCATATACAACATGACATTTCCATAAATAAGGTTGGCCCAAAATAACATTACAAAATTAGAGAGGAGGAACATCACACAATACCTCATCTTTGAAGGGCTTGATGTCGTATGACAGTTGGCACTGTTTTCTGACGCGGAGATCGCTTCCTTGGCGGAGCCATCCAATGGTGTAGGGTTTTGGGTGTGGCGTTGTTGGCAGGGCTAGCCACTCGACAACCTCTACTGAGATGAGGTTCTTCTAGCTACTACTATCAATGATGAAGTGTAGTGGGTGCCTTTTACCCACATCTGTGAATGGAAGAGGCACTCTCCTTCTTTTGGCTCATCTGGTTCACCAGGTTGGATCTTGGTGGTAGCAATGAGGGCACTGGGTTCTGTGTCAATGATCTATATTCCCCTTTCTAGTTCTGACTCAGAGTCAAAACCCGCATCTGATTCATAGGCTTTCACTTTGGCCACCAGCGATTTATTTGAGTGGTAGTCAACAGTGTTATGCCAAGGGCTCATATGGAAATCGGACCACTTCCCGGTATCTTTTTTTGTCTTTTTAGAATCCTTATTTTCTTATGGCTTAGACTGGTTTTTATGATACTATCCATATTTTCTTTGTCCTTTGTTCTATGGGTTGGGGCTTCCCTTTCCTCGCTTTTGTTGTGAGGGGTTCCCAGGCCCAAATTGTTGCATATTTTGTTTGAGATTATGCTCGATTTTTACAGCATATCAGTAGGCCACGCCCAAGGACGATATGTCCATAAATTCCATTTCAGTTTGGATGCATCTATGTAGAGAACCGCGATACTTGAGCACCATATGTCGCTCTGAATATTTGATACCCATCTTGGTACGCAAGGTATGGAAGATATTTTTGAAGTCTGGCACTGCTTGATCTCTTTCTTGCCACAATGTGGTCCATTTGGTATACAAGTATTCATAGCTTCCGATAGGGTAGTATTATTCCTTAATAGCATCCTTTAAGGATTCCCAAGTGATCGTGACTGTAAATAATGAGGGCTCCTTTGTTTTTGTTTTCTCACAGAAAGTTTCCCACCAATCTTTGACATGGGGAACGGCTTTGAGGAGTGAAAAATTAATCTTTTCTCTATTCGATAAGTTATGGACAGAAAAATACCCTTCTAGTAGATTCAACCACTTATCTACAGCATCTATGTCTATATAACCTTCAAATATAGGAATATTGAAGTTGATTTGTACCTTCAAGGGGGCGGTGCCTCCTCTTGAGGAAGATGTGTTGGATGTTGGTAGCCGCCGAAGGATTTGCATGAAATTATCCATCATCTCATTCCTCTGTTGTGTGAGGGATTCCTCAAGCAACATTTTGAAAGGATCTCTTATCCCATCATCTTTATTTTCTCCTACCATGAGAGGTCGCTTGGGCGTGCGAGAGATTTTTTCCTCAAGAGAAACAAGCTCGAGACCCAATTCTTTGTACCCTGACCTTGTTGGGGACATGCATTAAGAGGACAAGGAGAAGACCACTCTGATACCACTGATCTAGATTTTATGAGCAAAACAAAATGAACATAGATTATTAAACGATGATTAACACAAAATAACAAAGATACAGTAAAATTGGTTTTCTATTCAATAAGGAAATAAGCTGAAACTGAAAAATGCAGTGGAAAACAAGCTTGGTGGAATGGTGGAAGCTTATTTGCAAGAAGATGATTAAAATGAGGCTTTGAAGGCCTTTTTACAATAAACAGGAATGTCATAAACCCTAGACATCCAAAAACCTAACCCTAGGAGATGAAGTGCCAAAAGTCATGTGGGCCCTATTTGGGTAAGTCAATACATCAACTTCCCTGGGTCGTAACTTTTGCATACGATCTTCGTTTTAGACGCACAATAGCCCGTTTGAAAGGTATCATCGAGGAGATTCATTTTGGGGGCTCGATCATGCCTTTTTATATCATTGAGAAGCTTGATCCTGAAAAACCTTCATTTAGGCCCTCAAAATGGCCACGGAAGTTAAAACTGCTAAAAATAGTTAATTGCCAAAATTCCCAGAAAATTGTTTTGAGCGAGTTGGAAAAGGTGGGTGGCCACCGATATCCACATGGATCACCTAGGAAGATCCCAAAGGTCTGGTAAGGACAGTCTGTCAGAGTACCACATGGTATCTTATTAGGATTTTATATCCTAGGGAATCTTATGATTCCTGGGCAAATCCTGAAGGTTCGGTAAGGATGGTCTTTTAGAGTACCACAAATGTTTTTTTTGAAACATATCTCACATTATGTTTCCACGTGTTGATGATGTTGTTCCAGTTTCATGTTGTTGATGATGTTGTTGTTCTAGCTTCATGTTTTTATTGATGTTGTTGTTCCATCTTTGTGTTGTTGTTGATGATGTTGTTCCAGCCTCGTGTTGTTGATTATGTTGTTCTAGCTTCATGATATTGATTTTGATTTTTTGGATTTATGTTGATGATGATGATGATGATGTTACTCCAGATCCATGATGTAAGCAATGATTATGTTGATGATAAGAAGAACTTTTGATGATTTATAGATGTGCTAATCAATGTTCCAAATGATGGTGATAATGTTTCCCTCTCCTTCTCTTGATGATGTTGTATTGCTTCATGTCAGTACAATACCCTTATTTTTAAGGGGGAGTGTTGAAATATTGTAACTTCAAAGAATATTCTAATTAATTTTGAGTTATTATCTTATATATCAAATCCCCTTTTGCAGATTGATCATGTCGGGTCTTATATAAGATCAAATCCCCTTTTGTAGATTGGTCAAACCATATTTATATGGTGGTATTTGTAAATTCATCCCCTAGTGTTTATAAATTGGTTTTAACTATTGATTAAGGTTGGTTTTCATTGATGTCAACCCTTACAGAAAGTCCAGTAGCACAAAGGTTTGGGTAATGGAACCAAGGTTGTTTCATGTATAATGGTATGAGTTTTAATATATTTGAAGGTAATACTATTCTATATGTATAGTACATGTCATTTCATTTCTGGTGGTATGTGGAATGTCACATAACTCCTCACGGTTTGAGAGTTATGGCCTTACGAAGTTGGAGGACCCTCATATGTCATCTAGAAACCCCAAAAGGTAAAAGAAGTCAAAGTGGTTTAAGAGATTTTAGAAGGTAAATAATAAAGTGAAGTGATGAGTGTACTATAATTCAAATTGAATACAAAATAAATTATTTAAATAATAAATTTATGGAGAAATTAGAAGTGGATTAACCCTAAAATAAGGAAAGTAGGCAAAGTGACCTAGAAGATGCTTCTAAGAAAGCTACTTGGAGAGTATAAATAAGAGGAAAGTCTCTCTCATTTCACATCACACTTAAGAATATTGAATATTTGCAGGTGACTTAGGTAACCAAAGTATATCTAAGCTGAATTTCAAAGGGAAGGTGAAGTAAAGAAGGCCAAAATTCAAGGGAGGATAAATTATTTTGATGATGCTTTGTAAGGTATGTTATTTACAAGTCATCTCACCATTTTTTCCATAACTTTTTTTATAGAATGATTCAGAACGTGAAATTGATAGGTCATTGAGGAAACGTATCCAATTATCTATCATAAAAATTTCATCTTGTGGGTCGTTGTATTTTTGGAGTTACACACCGTGAAAAGTAGGGTTTGTGGCTAGTCCTGAAACTAGTCTAAAAAAGGTGTTTCGGGTAAAAAAGTCATAACTTCATCATAACAGATCCAAATTCAATAAGAATAGATGTGTCTATTATATTATAGGTCATAGTATTCTTTGTAACATTTTCATATCCATACAACAAAAATTTTGTGCGGGGCACACTCTACAAGGTCGCTCTCTAGAATAAACCAGAATTCAACAAGGTATGCCAATTTTTCTATAACTCATTTTCTGAGGGGTTCCAAGTAGTGACACCTGGAGGAATTGCATAAAACACACTGAAGAATATTGTGTACTATTTTCATATCTTTATTCATTACAGGTACATAGTTATGATTATTTCAAGTTAGGGTTGTTGACTAATCCAAAACAAATCATGTGAGACTAAAGTAAAGTTTGATGAAAATGCTAGTCTCTTGTTGTTAAAGTTAAGGAAGGTTTGAAGGTTGAGGTACAAGTTGGTGCATGTTTGATGCACTTTTTTATGGTACAGGTTGATTACAGGTTGTTTGGTACATTTTGGTGCATGGTTGATGCACTTGTTTATGGTACAGGTTGATTATAGGTTGAGGTACATGTAGATGCATGGTTCAGGTTATTGGTAGAGGTTGGTTGCAGGTCAGTGGTACAGGTTGGTACAGTTGTATAGTGGTATGTCTCATAGTGATAGTGTGACAGTGGTTCCATCATTCTACTTATACATCAGGGCGGTTGGAAGGGGAAAGGATAGGTGGTTGTAGCCACCTTTCGGTTGTATACAGAGAACATAAGGGGTTGTAGCCTCCTTCTAGTTGTAGCCAGAGAATTGGGGAGTTGGAGATTCCCTCAGGTTGTTTCCTGAGAAACTAGGAGGTTGGAGCCTTCTTCCAGTTGCAACTAGAAAACAAAGGAATTTGGTGCTTCCAATGAATGTAATTCTTCAAGACATATAAGAAAAAGAATTATGTGGTTTTCTCCCACTTTGGGTTTCCACTTAAAACACTGGTGTACTGTGTATGTGTATGATTGTTCATTTGTTCATTTCTTATTTACTTTGCATTTATTGGATGATAATGCTACATTAATATAACACTTGGATTATATGGTTAAAAAGGATTAGATTTCTCTATTAATGATTCACCCCCCCCCCCCCNGTAATCCAACAATTGGTATCAGATTCGGTTCCTTCAGAACTTAGTTTAACCACTAAAGGGTAGATCATGGAGAGAAACAACTTGTATGGAAATGGAATACCACAGTTTGATGGACAGAAGTATGATTTTTGGAGCATAAGGATGAAGACATATATACAGGCATAGGGATTTGAAATTTATCAATTGTAGATGGATATACAATACCAACAATTCCACCAACAAATGAAAAGGCAATGAAACTCGGTCAGAATAACTCCAAAGCCACAAATGGTCTTGGTGAAATAATATTCACCAAAGTTGCACATTGTAAATCCGCTAAAGAGATTTGGGACAAGCTTCAAAATATTTATGAAGGATATTCAAAAGTCAAAGAAGCAAAGCTTCAAACTTACAAGGGTTAGTTTGAACAACTAAATATGAAGGAAGATGAGAACATTGTAGCTCACTTCTTACGAGTAGATGAAACAGTAAATTCAATCATAGGATTGGGAGAAGAAATCAAAGAATCAGTAATTCTTCAAAAGGTACTAAGATCTCTTATTATGAGATTTGATCCTAAGATATAAACACTAGAAGAAAGATCATATCTAAACTCAATAAGCATGGACAAAGTACATGGAATATTCACATCATATGAAATGAAAACTAAACAGGAAAATCCAGATGTAAAAGAAGCATCCTTCAAAGCATCCAAAAGATCAAAACAAGAAAACGAACATAGGAGCAATAGTGACGTCTCAGAAGATGATGAAGAAGTGGCCAACTTTTTCAGAAGACTGAACAAGGGAATCGACGATAGGTATAGAGGTAAGCTTCCTTTAATTTGTTTTAATTGTGATGGTATTGGTCATTTTTCTAACAAATGTCCTCATAATAAAAAGAGAAATTATGAAGGTGACTCAAAAATAAGACAAACATATAAAGGCAAAAGAACCACAAAGAAATTTTTCAAGAAAAACTTATGCACCAAAGAAGACATCTCATCATCAGATGAATATGAAGTCAGCGACAGTGAGACAGAAAAGGTTCTATTCATGACAATAGAAGACTCTGATAAAGAAGAATCTGAAGTAGAATATGAAGAAGCTGAAGAATAAATCAAAGAGGCAAAATTTGACTACCGAGAGGAATTAATGAGTTCCATAGAAGTTATCAGAAGAGAAAAGAGGAAAAACAAGAAGCTACAAGCGGAACTAGACAAGAAATAAGACACTCGAGAATTAGAACAAATGATCACAAATTTCAAGGTTCAAATTGAAGAAGCACTCAAAGAACAACTAGAAGAAAGAGACAGGATCATTGAAAATTTGGAAGCAGAGATTGTCACATTAAGAAAGGATCTTCAAAAGAAAATTATACAGAACAGTTCAAAAGTTTTGAATAACATTATCAAAAGTCAAAGGCCTAATCATGACAAGTCCGGACTTTGATACAATCAGACAGAAAATGGATCAAGCTCCAAAACAAACGAACAAGAAACATATCCAAAAAACTATGTAGAAACAATCAAAGGGGATAGGAAGGTCTACAAATAAAATTATAGGGACATTCCTCCACCGAGAAGATTCAGATTTCATAATCAACGACCAACAGAAACAAGTAGATCTCAGGAAGAAGAAGGATTCATAAGAGCACCTCCTTTCAGAATATCTTCAACTCCCAAGTATCAAACTCTCTTTTTTGGTTTATTTTATGCATGTAAAAAATTTGGACATAAAGCTATGAATTGCAGAGCTAACTACAGGAACATAAACAACTTTGAAAGTCATACACAAAAGGGTTATCCAAGAAGGCCTAGTGAAACATAGAGAAGAAGTTACAACAGATTTGAATCTTTGAGCACTGAAGTGGAATGATACAAGTGTAACAACTTTGGACACATGGCCAAATATTGCAGAATGACAATCCATCATAGAGAACCACATCAAAACAACAACAATCACAGACAGGAACCTCAGAAAAGGACATGGATAAGAAAGTGGAATCAATACAGCAATGAAGAATCCACACTCGCTCTACAAGCTAAGAAGAATAAACATGGTTGGTATGTTGATAATGGTTGTTCAAAACACATGACAAGTGGTAGAGACAGGTTTCTTACATTAATAAAGGAAAGAGATGGATCAGTCTCCTTCGAAAAAGATGATTCAGCTAAAATCATTAGAAAAGGCACAGTCATAATTGGGAATAAGAATACAAAGGTAGAAAATGTTCTACTAGTAGAAGATATGAAACATAATCTTCTAAGTGTGAGTCAAATGTGTGACGAAGTTCATAAAGTTACTTTCAATTCACGAAATTGTGAGATAAGAAAAGAAGGTTCAGGAAAATTGATTGCTACAGTTGCGAGAACTTCAAGCAACATATATGTGTTAAGTGAAATTGGAAATGAAAAGTGTTGTCTAGAAAAGGAAGATGAAAGTTGGCTATGGCATAGAATAATGGGTCACATACATCTTTGTAACCTTGTCAAAGTCAGCAAAAGAGAAGCAGTCAGAGAAATTCCCCAGATCACGAAACCAACCAACACTTTATGCAAGCATTGTCAACAAGGAAAGAAAACAAAGACCAGGTTCAAATAAAAGGAATATTCAACAACAAGACCATTGGAAATTGTGCATACTGATCTAGTTGGAACAACTACAACAAAGGGTTTAAAAGGTGAGAAATACTTTATGTTATTAGTTGATGATTATAGAAGAATGATTGCAGTTTGCTTTCTCAAGAATAAGTCAGAAGCTTTTGAAAACTTCAAGATCTATAAGAAAATGGTTGAAAATGAAATGGATTCAAAAATCAAATGCTTGAGATCTGATAATGGAGGAGAGTTCATTTCAAAGGAATTTATCGACTACTGCAGCAATCATAGAATAAAAATGCAATTCTATGTTGCTAGGACACCTCAACAAAATGGAGTTGTTGAAAGAAAGAACATGACAGTATAGGAAATGGCTCGAACATTGCTAATGGATTCCAAATTGATAGATATTTTTTGGACACGGGAAATGAATACAGTAGTTCACATTCAAAACAGAGTAATGCTCAGAAACAACACTGACAAAACTCCCTACGAGCTATGGAAAGGAATAACAACAAATGTGAAGCACTTCAGATTTTTTGGAAGAAAATGCTACATCAAAAGAGAAGATGGAAGAATGGGAAAGTTTGATTCTCGTGTAGACAAAGGAGTACTTGTTGATTACTTAAGTACAAGAAAATCATACAAGTGTTACAACTTGAGATTAAACAAAGTTGTGGAAAGCATCAACATAACAATTGATGAAACATGTAGACAAGAATTAAAGGAAGAAGAAAATGAATCAATGGAACAGTTTTACGAAGAAGAATTAGAAGATGAAAAAGAAGGGGGAGATGAAGAGGATCCGATAGAAGCAGAAGAGCAAGTTCAACAAGTGACTCCAAAGACACCTAGAAGAGGAGTACAAAAGAATCATCCTTCAGATCAGATTATCGGAAACAAAGATTAAGGAGTTGAGACTAGAAGAAGAATGTGTTCACCAGAACAAATGCACCTAACACTCTCATTTACAATTGAACTAACCTGTTTTGAAGAGGCCAGTAAGGATGAATTTTGGAATAAGGCCATGGATGAAGAATTGGATCAAATAGAGAAAAATGACACTTGGGAATTAGTTCTAAGACCAAAGGATAAGAATGTGATTGACACAAAGTGGGTATACAAGAATAAATTGAATGAAGATGGATAGGTTACAATGAACAAAGCTAGATTGGTATGTAAAGGATATGAATAGGTTGAAGGAATCGAATTTGAAGAGACATTTGCCCCAGTTGCCAGAATGGAAGAAATTTGATTACTTTTAGCTTATGCATGCTCCAAAAATATTAAAGTGTATCAGATGGACATAAAATCATATTTTTTGAATGGGGAACTTGAAGAAGAAGTCTACATTGAAAAACCAAAAGGATTTCAGTTGTCAGAGAACGTAGATTATGTGTGTAAATTAAAGAAGGCCTTGTATGGTCTAAAATAGGCTCCTAGAGCATGGTAATCTAGACTGGATAAATATTTACGACAAGTAGGGTTTAAAAAAAGAAGTGCAGACATCAACCTCTACATCAAGGTAAGTCAAGATAGTATTTTATTAATTGAAGTTTATGTTGATGGTATTATTTTTGGTAGTGTTGATGATAGGTTAAGCCAGAAATTTGCAAAGGATATGTAGAATGAATTTGAAATGTCATTACTTGGAGAACTATCCTTCTTTATAGGACTTCAGATACGTCAAAGCAACCAAGGAATTTTTCTTTATCAAACCAAGTATATCAGAGAAATGCTAAAGCGGTTTGGAATGGAAGATTGCAAACAAGTTATCACTCCCATGCAAACCAGTTGCAAGTTGAGCAAAGATGATGATTCAAAGTCTATAGATCAGAGGCAATACAGGTCAATGATTGGTAGCCTACTATATGTGACAGCATCCAGAACAGATGTAATGCAGGCAGTTGGAAAGGTGGCGCGATTTCAAGTAGCACCAAAGGAATCACATGTATTAGCAGTGACGAGGATTTTCAAATATCTCAAAAGAACAGAAGATTTTGCATTATGGTATCTAAAAGGAAAGGATCTATCACTTATTTCCTAAACGTATGCAGATTGGGAAGGTTTTATTGATGATCGACAAAGAACCAGTGGAGCAACGTTCTACTTGGGTGAGTGTTTAGTACCATGGCTAAGCAAGAAACAACCATCGGTATCTTTATCTACAGTCGAGGCAAAGTATATTGCAGCAGCAACATGTTGTACATAGGTTCTATGGATGAAACAAATCTGACAGATATATAGGTTGAGTATGATGAGCCCATTCCAATCTATTGTGATAATACAAGTGCCATAAGTATCTCAAAGAACCCGGTGATGCACTCCATGACGAAGCACATTCCAATCAAGTATTACTTTCTACGGGAACAAGTTGCAGAAAAGAAAATCAGAGTTGAGTATGTGGGCACAAAAGAACAAGTGGCAAACATCTTTACAAAATTGCTTCCACGTGAATCCTTTGAGTATCTTCGCTAGATACTCGGAGTTATTTCTACTCCAAAATGAATGATTTTGAATGATTATCTTATATGTCTTAGATGTACATGAGGAAGCACCATAAAGAGGATAGTTCAGGTTGGGATATCAGACAGTTCAGTTAACGGAAACAACCCTGGATGGAAAGATACATTTTTCATTGATGACAAAGGGGGAGAGATTTATCATATGCAGAGGACAAAGGCATGATTCCAGGGGGAGAAATGGTCACAAAGATGCAGAGGACAGAGGCGTGGTTCCAGGGGGAGCATGAGTGATATGACTTCAGTATTCCATGACATGATTTTAGTATTGCATCAGAGTGTTTCCATCAATGCCAATGGCAGATATTGTTAATTAAGGTTGGTTGTCATTGATTTTAACCCTTGACGAAATTCTGGTAATGAATTCCAGTAGCACAAAGGTTTGGGTAATGGACTCAAGGTTGTTTCATTTATAATGGTATCATTTTAATTATATTTGAAGGTAATACTATTCTATATGGATAGTACATGTCATTCCATTTCTGGTGGTATGTGGAACGTCACATAACTCCTCACGGTTTGAGAGTTATGGCCTTACGAAGTTGGAAGACCCTCATATGTCATCTAGAAACCCCAAAAGGTCAAAGTAGTCAAAGTGGTTTAAGAGATTTTAGAAGGTAAATAATAAAGTGAAGTGATGAGTGTTCTATAATTCAAATTGAATACAAAATAAATTATTTAAATAAAAAATTAAATAGATAAATTAGAAGTGGGTTAACCCTAAAATAAGGAAAGTAGGCAAAGTGACCTAGAAGATGCTTCTAAGGAAGCTACTTGGAGAGTATAAATAAGAGGAAAGGCTCTCTCATTTCACATCACACTTGAGCATATTGAATATATATAGGTGAATAAGGTAACCAAAGGATATCTAAGCCGAATTTCAGAGTGAAGGTGAAGTAAATAAGGCTGAAATTCAAGGGAGGATAAATTCTTTTGATGATGTTTTCTAAGGTATGTTATTTACAGGTCATCTCACCATTTTTGCCATAACTTTTTTTATAGCATGATTCATACCATGAAATTGATAGGACATTGAGGAAACATATCCAAGTATCTGTGGTAAAAAATTAAGCTTGTGGGTCGTTGTATTTTTGGATTTACACGCCATGGAAAATAGGGTTTGTGGCTAGTCCTGAAACTAGTCTAAAAAAGGTGTTTCGAGTAAAAACATCATAAATTCGTCATAACATATCCAAATTCAGTAAGACTAAATGTGTCAGTTAGAGTACAATATGTAGTATGTTGTATAACATTTTCAGATCCATACAACAAATATTCCATGTGGGGCACACTCTACAAGGTCGCTCTCTAGAATAAGCCAGAATTCAACAAGGTATGCCAATTTTGCTATAACTCGTTTTTTGAGAGGTTCCAAGTAGTGACACATGGATGAATTGCATAAAACACACTAAAGAAAACTGTGTATTATTTTCATATATTTATTCATTATAGGTACATAGTTATTATTATTTCATGTTAGGGTTGTTGACTAATCCAAAACTAGTCATGGGAGACTAAAGTAAAGTTTGATGAAAATGCTAGTCTCTTATTGTTAAAGTTAAGGAAGGTTTGCAGGTTGAGGTGCATTTTGGTGCATGGTTGATGCACTTGTTTATGGTACAGGTTGATTATAGGTTGTTTGGTACAGTTTGGTGCATGGTTGATGCACTTGTTTATGGTACAGGTTGATGTACAGGTAGATGCATGGTTCAGGTTATTGGTACAGGTTGGCTGCAGGTTAGTGGTACAAGTTGGTACATTTGTATAGTGGTATATCTCACAGTGATAGTGTGATAGTGGTTCCATCATTCTACTTATACGTCAGGGTGGTTGGAAGGGGCAAGGACAGGTGGTTGTAGCCACCTTCTGGTTGTAGTCGGAGAACATAGGGAGTTGTAGCCTCCTTCTGGTTGTAGCCAGAGAATTGGGGAGTTGGAGCTTCCCTCAAGTTGTTTCCTAAGAAACTAGGGGGTTGGATCCTCCTTCCAGTTGCAACTGGAAAACAAAGGAAGTTGGTGCTTCCAATGAATGTAATTCTTCAAGACATATAAGAAAAAGCATTATGTGGTTTTCTCCTGCTTTGGGTTTCCACGTAAAACACTGGTGTACTATGTATGTGTATGATTGTTCATTTGTTCATTTCTTATTTACTCTGCAGTTATTGGATGATAATGCTACATTAATATAACACTTGGATTATATGGTTAAAAAGGATTAGATTTCTCTATTACGGATTCACCCACCTCTCAGTAATCCAACATTAACCACTTCTAGAAGAATTCGACCCTACCATGTGAAGAGACATAACCCTAGCGCCTGCTCAACTAGTATTTATATGTGAGGATGGTGCCTCACTTACTCACTCTCACACTCACTCATCTAGTGTGCATATCTTGAAGGTAGTTGCAGTTGCAGTAGGAAGGAGAAGAGAGGCGCATGCTCAGTCTTGGTTTATTCATTGTGTTTTGGTCTTAGTCTTGGAATTGTATTGGCAATCTATTATTAAGGAAGGTTTTGTTGGGTTTTCTCCCCCATGAGGGTTTCCCACGATAAAATGTTGTGTACCTTGTGATTGTGTTTCTTTCAGTGGTCCTATTTATGATGTTGTTTTAGAAATGCATTGAATTCTCATGTAATTTGGAAATAACCTAATAACAACATTCAAATCTTAACATGATAATGGATTATTTAAATCCATATTTTTTACTATCATATGTGAGCCAAGATTGTCTATTGGATTCATGGGAATTTAGTTCTTGTTTGACAAGATTTGTTTACGAGTCACTAGTCAATTAGTTTGCAAATATTTTGTGTATCGTTGAATATATTTTATGAATAAAACTCCAAAGAGAACTACTTCCAGGTTTTACTTTAATGATTTCTCATATCTTGGGATCTCCGAGGATGAGATTTTTGAAGTTTTCCCATCAATGTTTTTTATTTGTCAATGCAAAACTCATTTAAAGTTCTTTTTATATATTCTTGTGAGAATATATGGATGCATCCATTATTTATATTTGATTTATAGGGTTGTATATATGATGTTTATGATACATATATTTTGATATTGAATCCTTCCTTCAATCTTTCTACAGTTAAAATACTTCTTGTTGCACATAAAATCAGATCAGGTTATTAAAGAACCATCCCATGTATAAATCAAATCAATAAGGATCTAGGGTTTTATATCTAGAATTCTCCTTAACACAAGATATTCAAGATATATATTTCATCCAAAGTGGAGTACCACCTCTATAAAAATGTAGGGGGGTTCATATCCTCATGAGGTTGTTGTTTCTATCTTAACTGATTCAAACACCAACAAGGAAAAGGTTGTTCTTCAA